>AWOL01S0037540.1:3692-18493 GCA_000715115.1 Nicotiana otophora | reverse complement strand
AAAAGGGAAACGACATTTCGCTAAGAAGTTTCATGCTTTTAATATAGTATAGATATAGATAGAGATAGATTCATATATGTAGATTTTGAACCTATTACTTGAACAAAAAGAAACAGCTTAGACAAAAGGGATGTTTTTAAGTTTTCAATTCACGCCAATTCCTCTAGTCGTTGTTAGGGTATCAAGAGGCAAGGGCTCCGTCGTTCAATCATGTCAGATTCAAATCCTGAAATTCATGCGCTGGGAACGCAGCTCCTCCAGTTTATCTCGAATACTTCCAAACGATTGGATACTCAGCAAGAGCATTTGTTGGCACTGCTTCAGGAGATACGGGAGTCAGAGGCAGAAACTACTAAGAATTTAAAGCTAATCCAGGAGAAATTGGATTTCCCTTCTCCATTNTTTTAAAGGGTAAAAAAGGGAAACGACATTTCGCTAAGAAGTTTCATGCTTTTAATATAGTATAGATATAGATAGATATAGATTCATATATGTAGATTTTGAACCTATTACTTGAACAAAAAGAAACAGCTTAGACAAAAGGGATGTTTTTAAGTTTTCAATTCACGCCAATTCCTCTAGTCGTTGTTAGGGTATCAAGAGGCAAGGGCTCCGTCGTTCAATCATGTCAGATTCAAATCCTGAAATTCATGCGCTGGGAACGCAGCTCCTCCAGTTTATCTCGAATACTTCCAAACGATTGGATACTCAGCAAGAGCATTTGTTGGCACTGCTTCAGGAGATACGGGAGTCAGAGGCAGAAACTACTAAGAATTTAAAGCTAATCCAGGAGAAATTGGATTTCCCTTCTCCATTAGTTAATCCCTCAGGTATACTTTCCTCTTCTTGCATGCATGTAATGATCCCAACAAGTGTAGCTTTTTTAGCTTAATTGCATTTTATCCATTGCAACTGTAGCAACTGTATTTCATTTAGCATAAGCCTTTGGGTCCGTTGGTGAAATGTATGCTTGTATGTACATGTGTGTGTATGTGTGTGTGTTGATTTATCATAAGTTCCATGCATCTGTGAAATGTATGTATACGGATTTGGACTTTACTGATTTCTATGATGTATTTATCTTCCTCTCAGTTTCTAAAAATTCGTCCATCAGTGAATTTGGTATATTGTTACAGAAGTACAGCCACCGCCATCGCCACATCAGCAGCATAATGTGAATTGCAACAATTGGATTAAAGGGGAATGTACATATGGTGAAACATGTACGTATTTGTATTCTTGGACTAATAGCCTTGATCCCCTATTTTCAGCTTTCCCCATATCTGTTTCTACTTATGTGACTTGCCGGGAGGTCTTGTTTTTGGTTTCGGAGTGAGTTGGGACACTTAGTCCCTACAACGGAAGCTTAAGTCTTAGGATTTTGACTATAGTTGGAACTGTGTGAAAACGAGTCCGGAATGGAGTTTTCGTTGGTTCTGTTAGTCCGTTGGGTGATTTTGGACTTATGAACGTGTCCGGACTATGTATTTGAGGTATGTATTTGATTTAGGCTTGAAATGGCGAAAGTCAATTTTTTGGAGATTTTGTCCGAAACTAGACTTTTTGATATCAGGGTCGGATTCCAATTCCGGAAGTAGGAGTAGGTCCGTAATGTTAAGTATGACTTATGTGAAAAATGTGAGGTCAATCAGACGTGGTTTGATAGGTTTCGGCATCGGTTGTAGAAATTTGAAGTTTCAAGTTCATTAAGTTTGGATTGGAGGGTGATTCGTGTTTTAGTTGTTGTTTGATGTAATTTGAGGGCTCGACTAAGATTGTGTGGTCTTTTAGGACTGGTTGGTATGTTTGGTTGAGCTCCCGGGGGCCTCGGGTGTGTTTCGGATGCTTTACGGTTTGAATTTGGAATTGGGCAAATGGCTGAAGTTGCTGGGTCGGGTGTAATCAAATATGTTCACGGCTAACCACAAATGTAAACCCGCAAGTGCAAGAAATATGGCGTAGAAGCGGAGTTGGGTGGATTGGTCAGGGGTCGCAGGTGCGTGGGAAAGTCCGCATCTGCGATGCCCGCAGATGCGCAAGGCTGATCCCATATGCGAAGAGAGACCGCAGAAGCGGACAGGATTCCGCAACCGCGCACTCGCAGGTGCGGCCCCTTCATCGTAGGTGCTGAGGCAGAGGGGAGTAAGTGGTTTGCGCACAAGCGCTCTTTTTGCTGCACAAGCGGACGCGCAGGTGCGAGCCTAGGCTCTGCAGGTGCGGATATGCCTGGGCAGAACCTACTTAATCGAGACTTCAAGAATTTTGGCCATTTTTATCATTTTGACTCGGACTTTAGAGGTTGTTGAGAGGGTTTTCGAAGAGATTACTGAGGTAAGCTTCTTTTATTCATTTTGCATCAATAATCTTGCTTCCCCATTTATTTTTCCACTTAATTAGTGTGTATTTAAGGTTGAATTTCGGAGTTTGAGGCTAGGGATTTGAAGAGTTTGATTTTGGGTTTTGAGTGGTCATTTTAGGTCGGATTTTGATACATTTGGTATGGTTGGACTCGTGAGTGAATGGGATTTTGGATTGTGTGATTTTTTTCCCGATTTCGAGATGTGGGCCCGGGGAGACGTTTTGGGGCGATTTTCTAACATCTTGCTTTAGCTTTGATTTCATTAATTAGATTAGTTTCTTATAGTTGTATTTATGGTATGTAATTGATTTTGGCAAGATTTGGGCCATTTGGAGTCAGATATTCGTGGAAAAGGCATTGTTACCGATTGATTGAGCTTGGTTTGAGGTAAGTGGCTTGCCTAACCTTGTGTGGGGGAAATCCCCTGAGGATTTGGTACTGTTGTGATATGTGAGCGCCGTGTATGTGAGGAGACGAGTACATAGACGAGCTATATGTTGTAAAACCCGATTTCTTTTACTGAGTAGTAATCTGTTCTTACTTTAAATTGAGTTATTCCGTTTAAATGAGTATTAGCATGTTTTTCATTCTTAATTGAGCTATCCCATTATATGTAGCTATCATGTTTAGTCTAATATCGCATGTCTACGTGCTTTAGCTGCCTATTTGAACTCTATGAAGCATGCCTAGTTGATTTCATGCTTTTTCCTTGTTCTTTATCAGTATAAGNCCTGCTTTAGCTGTCGTGATTCCACCGAACTTCGTTCGTTCAAACCTTGAGTAAAGGATTGAACAGCTCAATCGTCTGTGACCGGTGGTAGTTCCATGTGTTCCATATGTAACCGAGATATGAGTTCCCTCAACATTTCGTTGTCTTTTTGTTTCACCTTGAAGAGGTACGATTTTCTAGTCGCAACCTTTATCACGCCGCATGTTCCTTTACGAAGGAGTCTGCAAGCATGGCGAACGAATCGATGGAATTAGGCGGCAAATTGTTGTACCATATCATTGCTCCTTTCAATAAGGTTTCTGNCTACAAGGCAGTTCCTCGGGAGTTCTCCCTGCACATTTACTTTTGAGACTACGAGGCGGTTCCTCGGGAGTTCTCCTAGTATATTTACTTTTGAGACTACGAGGCGGTACCTCGGGTGTTCTCCATGTACATTTACTTTTGATACTACGAGGCGGTTCCTCGGGAGATATCCCTGCACATTGACTTTTGGAACTACGAGATTGTATCTTGGGAGCGCCCCTGTTGTTATCACATTGTTCTTGTGTTGTTGTTTCTCTGTGAATGCTTGCTGTTAATTTCTCCATTTTTACTTCATTTTTATTATATCATCTGTCTTGTTATTGTATCCTAGTAGGGCCCGGACCTGACCTCATCACTAATCTACCAAGGTTAGGCTTGACACTTACTAGGTACCAATTGTGGTCTACTCATGCTACTCTTCTCCACATGTTTTGTGTGCATATTCAGGTGCTCATTATCAGTCGCATTACCAGTGAATCAAGACAGTTTTGGAGACTTCAAGGTATATCTGTCGCGTCCGCAGACTTCGGAGTCCCCCTCTATTCTTCACGTGTCAAACACTTCCTATATTTCTTTTTGTTAGACACTGGTGTATAGAGATACTATTTCCTTTTAGTAGCTTGTAACTCATGATATTCCGGGTTTTGGGAAGACTGTGAATTATAGAGTATCGGTTATTGTACATGCCGAGCGGCATTGTTACTAGATATTCAGTTATCCATCGCTGTTAGTTGCCAAGTTTTACTTTCATATTATTATTTTTGCAATATGTTAGGATTACCTAGTCGTAGAGACTAGGTGCCGTCATGACTTTATAGAGAGGGAGTTTGGGTCGTGACAAGTTGGTATCAGAGCTCTAGGTTCTTAGGTGTCATGAGTCACAAGACAGTTTTTAGAGTCTCATGGATCGATACAGAGGTTTCTTATGAGCTTGCCTTTCCTCCCAGTGTTGCAGGGGTCCAGCCAGTATTCCATGTTTCTATGCTCCGAAAGTATCACGACGATGCGGCTCATGTATTAGATTTCAGCTCAGTCCAGTTGGAGAAGGATCTATCTTATGTTGAGGAGCCAGTGGCTATTTTGGACAAGCATGTTCGAAAGCTGAGGTCAAAGAATATTGCTTCCATGAAGGTTCGGTGGAGGGGTCAGCCAGTCGAGGAGGCGACTTGGGAGATCGAGCATGATATGTGCAGCCGTTATCATCATCTTTTCACCACTTCAGGTATGTCTCTATGCTCATTTGAGGACAAATGTTTGTTTTAAGAGGGGAAGGATGTAATGACCCAGTCAGTCGTTTTAAGAGTAATAGCCCCGATCCTATATTTTTTTACTTTCCCCGTATCTGTTTCTGCTTATGTGACTTGCCGGGAGGTCTTGTTTTTGGTTTCGGAGTGAGTTGGAACAATTATTCCCTAAAGTGGAAGCTTAAGTCTTAGAATTTTGATCATAGGCGGAACTATGTGAAGACGACTCCGGAATGGAGTTTTGTCAGTTCCGGTAGCTCCATTGGGTGATTTTGGACATATGAGCATGTCCGGACTGTGAATTTGAGGTCTGTAGCTGATTTATGCTTTAAATGGCGAAAGTCGATTTTTTGGAGTTTTTCACCGGAAGTGGACTTTTTGATATCAGGGTTGGATTCTGATTCCGGAAGTTGGAGTAGGTCCATAATGTTGAAAATGACTTTTGTGCAAAATTTGAGGTCAATCAGACATGGTTTGATAGGTTTCAGCATCGGTTATAGAAATTTATAGTTTCAAGCTCATTAAGTTTGGATTGGAGGGTGATTCGTGTTTTTGTTGTTGTTTGATGTGATTTGAGGGCTCGACTAAATTCGTGCGGTGTTTTAGGAATGGTTGGTATGTTTGATTGAGGTCCCGAGGGCCTCGGGTGTGTTTCAGATGCTTAACTGTTTGAATTTGCACTTAGGCAAACGGCTGATGTTCCTGGTTCTGGTGTAATCGCACCTGCGCAAAGCTGACCGCAGGTGCGAGAGGTGCGGGAAATATGGTGCAGAAGAAGAGTTGGGTGGATTGGTCAGGGATTGAAGGTGCGTGGGAAAGTCCGCATCTGTGATGCCCGCAGATGCGCAAGGCTGATCGCATGTGCGAAGGGAGACCGCAGAAGCGGACAGGATTTTGTAGTCGCGCACTCGCAGGTGCGACCCCTTCATCATAGGTGCTGAGGCATAGGGGAGTAAGTGGTTTGCGCAAAAGCGCTCTTTTCGTCGAACAAGCGGACGCGCAGGTGCGAGCCCAGGCTCTGCAGGTGCGGAAATGCCTGGGCAAAACCTACTTAATCGAGACTTCAAGAGTTTTGGCCATTTTTATCATTTTGAGCTCGGACGCTGGATGTTTTAGAGAGGGTTTTCGAAGCTATTACTGAGGTAAGCTTCTTGTATTCATTTTTCATGAATAATCTTGCTTCCTCATTTGTTTGTCCACCTAGTTAGTGTGTATTTAAGGTGGAATTTGGGAGTTTGAGGCTAGGGATTTGAAGAGTATGATTCTGGGTTTTGAGTGGTCATTTGAGGTCCGATTTTGATAAATTTGGTATGGTTGGACTCATGAGTGAATGGGCTTTCAGATTTTGTGATTTTTGCCCGATTTCGAGACGGGGCCCGGGGAGACGTTTTGGGTGATTTTCTAATTTCTTGCTTTAGCTTTGATTTCATTAGTTAGATTAGTTTCTTATAGTTGTATCTATAGTATGTAATTGAGTTTGGCTAGATTTGGGCGATTCAGAGTCGGATATTCATGGAAAAGGCATTGTTACCGATTGATTTATCTTGGTTCGAGGTAAGTGGCTTGCCTAACCTTGTGTGGGGGAAATCCCCTTAGGATTTGGTACTAGGGTGATATGTGAACGTCGTGTACGTGAGGTGACAAGTAATCCCAATATGTGTAGCTATCATGTTTAGTCTAATATCGCATGTCTACGTGCTTTAGCTGTTTATTTGAACTCCGTGAAGCATGCCTAGTTGGTTTCTTGCTTTTTCCTTGTTCTTTATTAGTATAACTGTAGAAATCTTGCTGTTAACTGTTGTATTTATTGGTTTGAGTTGTGTATTTACTTTTAAGACTTCGAGGCGTTTCCTCGGGTGTTCTCCCGGCATATTTACTTTTGAAACTACGAGGCGGTACCTCAAGAGTTATCCCTGTAAATTTAATTTTGAGAATACGAGATGGTTCCTCAGGAGATCTCCCTGCACATTTACTTTTGGGACTACGAGACAGTATCTCGGGAGTGCCCCTTGTTGTTATCACAATGTTCTTGTGTTGTTGTTTCTCTTTGAGTTCTTGCTGTTAATTTCTCCATTTTTATTACATCATTTGTCTTGTTATTATATCCCAGTAGGGCCCGGACCTGACTTCATCACTACTCTACCGAGGTTAGGCTTGGCACTTACTGGGTACCAATTATGGTGTACTCATGCTACTCTTCTGCACATGTTTTGTGTGCACATTTAGGTGCTCGTTATCAGCCGCATTACCAGTGAGTTGACACAGCTTTGGAGACTTCAGGGTATATCTTCCGTGTCCGCAGACCTCAGAGTCCCCCTCTATTCTTCCCGTGTTAAACACTTCCTGTATTTCGTTTTGTTAGACTCTGGTGTATAGAGATACTATTTCCTTGTAGTAGCTTGTAACACATGATGTTCCGGGTTTTGGGAAGACTGTGAATTTTAGAGTATTGGTTATTGTACATGCCGAGCAGCATTGTTATTAGTTATTCAGTTATCCACTGATGTTAGTTTCCAAGTTTTACTTTCATATTGTCATTTCCGCAATTTGTTAGGCTTACCTAGTCGTAGAGACTAGGTATCCTCACGACGTTATACGGAAGGAGTTTGGGTCGTGACACTGATCATATTTCTTCTATCCATTTGTATAGTCTTTATTGTTATAATGTGTTTTAGTTATCTTTAGTGGGTTCAAAATCTTTTATATATACTTTTTTAGTGAGTATTATTATTGTTAACACATATACGCTGTCTAGCTCCGATGAAGCAGTAGACTTTTCAGTAGATTCACCCATTAATTAAATGGATTTTGGGAAATAGGCTTTTACAGGGATCGTGTTGGATTCAAAGAGGAAAATTCTTTATTCAGGGAGTATGGACAAGACTATAAAAATGTGAGATTTTGTCAATATAAAGATTCTCCTCATCTTTCCCCCTTTCAGTTTTTAAGTTATGCAACACAAAAATTGGAATAGGAAAATTTAATGTTATCTTTTGGCATACAACATCTCAAAGATAAGGAGAATTCTTTCTCCAATTTAGCATGTTAAAAACAAAAAAATGAAGCCTCTGCCTTACTGAAAGAAGGAGTAAAATGGAAATAAAATATCATTCAGTTTGACAATTATGAAGAAAACAAGTTGTCAATGGAAAGTGTGGAACTCTAATTAACCTTACTTAGAAAGGAAAAAAAGTATTTTTGGAGCTGAATATAAAGGAAAGACATCTTGAAACTTGTAATATATCTTGTCCTATGTGATAAACATTCTTCCATATTTCCATTTGAAGATAGTCAATTAGTGTCTTGACTCGAAAACTTTTCCGCGGGGTGTGATGATTTATTCTCTTTGTGAGACTAGTTTCTAGCTTTGGAGGATCATGAATGAATTATTATGTTGTGGTTTCCTTCTGTTGTAGTTAGTACAATCCTTCACTCTTATTAATGAAGTAAGAAGTCTGCTATACGACAGGCCATGGCTTTTTGTCACGGCCCAAAGTCCAGCTAGTCGTGATGATACCTAACCCAACCACTAGGTAAGCTAATTAACAACTATCCAATTCCAATGATATTTAATAAGACAGTTAAGTAAAGATTTTATCTGAATCTTATACATTTCCCAAGGACTGGTAGTTCAAACCATGAGCCTCTAAGAATAGTGTTTACAAAGATAAAATAAAATAAATACATCGTCTCTTTGAAAAGTACATAAACAAAGTATTATTGATCTAAGGCTACTACAAACAAGAGGCAGCTACAACCGGGACACAGGTACATCTTCAAATCCAGCTCCCATCGAACACATCAACATCAACAACCAATATCTATACGCAAGGTGCAGAAGTGTAGTATGAGTACAACCGACCCCATGTACTTAATAAGTAACAAATCTAACATTAGGTTGAAAGTAGTGACGAGCTAACACAAAGGTCGGGTCCATCACAAATATTCCACAACAATTCATAACAGTATAGTACAAGTAACAAAAGAGGTATCTCAGAAATACAATGCTCAGTTCGTTCACAGTTCCAGCAAAATAGGCATTTCTTTTCAAATATTTCAGTGAAAACCCAAATCTTTTACCGAAAATGCCAAAATACGAGTAAGTTTGAAAACTGTGATTTTTCCCAAAAGTCCTTTCAATAAATAGTTAGATGTTTCATTTTCAGATAGCATGAGGAAAGTCCTTCTCTATGCCTACATGTCAAGATACAGGTAAAATCATAAATGTCCCCAAAACTGGGTAAAAGAAGAAAATGCACCTATATGCATGTATCACAAGTACGCATGTCAAATGCAATGCATATCAATGATGAGCTCATGTACTCACACTCTCAGAGTACTCAATCTCACTGTCTTGCATTCTCTCTCACTATGCTCAGCATACTCAATCACTCAGCGCTGTATAATACCTTCTGCGGCGTGCTGCCCGATCCATATATATAGTCGACTGCGCTCACTGGGGTGTGAAGACTCCGGAGGGGATCCTTTAGCCCAAGCGCTATGTCGCTGCGGCATGCAGCCCGATCCCATAATGTATAAATAGCCATAAGGCTCATTGCGGCATGCAACCCGATCCTATAAATATAATCAATATATCATTGGGGCGTGCAGCCCGATAACATAAAAGGTAATCAATATAACATGTTGCGGTGTGCAGCCCGATCCCATAATGTATAAATAGCCATAAGGCTCATTGCGGCATGCAACCCGATCCTATAAATATAATCAATATATCATTGGGGCGTGCAGCCCGATAACATAAAAGGTAATCAATATAACATGTTGCGGTGTGCAGCCCGATCCCAAAATATCACTCTCACTCAGGCCCTCGGCCTCACTCAGTCATCAATCTCTCCTGTGTCACTCACGAGCTCAAAATGTCATGAAACTAGCCCGACAATAATGATATGATGTATCAATATATAATAACTGAGACTGAGATTTGGTATGAATGCATGGATATGACTGAGTATGAAATATCAAGAAATCAGTGAGATGACAGTAAGAAACGACCACTATGGGTCCAGACAGTATCGCCATAATGCCTAAACATGATATCTAGCATGATTGTCAGCTTAACTACTTTATCACATGGTGAAAATATGGATATCAACAATCACATAACACGTATTCCGGGGTTTCATACCCTCAACTCCAAGATTAGAAGAGTTGCTTACCTCTAACAAGCCAATACCAATGCCGAGCAAGCCAAGCGATGCTCCAAAGATTCCATCCCGCGCTTTCCGACCTCTGAATGGCTCGAACTAACCAAAAACAACTCAAGTATATTAAACAATGCTAAAGGAACCAATCCCGATCGAAAAAAGATCAAATCTTGAATCAAAGCCCAAAATCGGCCAAAAGCCCAACCCGGGCCAGCACCTACCCGACAAAATTTACAAAATCCAACAACCCATTCAATTACGAGTCCAACCATACTAGTTTCACTCAAACCTGACTCCAAGTCGATGTTCAAAACTCAAAAATTGATATTATGAAACTTTAGGCCAAAACCCCAATTTCCTCTTTAAAATTCACAATCCAATTGCCAAAAATGAAGGTAGATTCATGGAATAAGATCAAAACCAAGTGTAGCCGCTTCTTATTTTGGAATACGATTCATGGTTTGCTCCAAAAGTTGCCTCAATCCGATCTTGGAAATGTTAAAATGAAGCCAAAATTGCGAACCCTTGTATTTATCATTCCGCCCAGCACTTTCGCACCTGCGGCACATTAGCCGCTTCTGTGGCGTCGCGTTTGCGACCAAAAACATGCTTTTGCAGAGAAGAACTGGAGGTCTGCCATCGCACCTGCGGTAGAAACTACGCTGCTGCGCACACGCAGGTGCGAGTCCGAATTACGCTCATGCACTGACTTTCGCTTATGCGCCCTTTCACATTGCATTTGCACCTTCGCATGTGCGAATGAACCTCCGCTTCAGCGGACTCTTTCTCCCAGCAACACCTCCGCTCCTGTGACTCCTTTGTCGCTTCTGTGACCATCGCACCTACGCAAACCAATCGCAGGTGTGATCACACCAAAACCAGCAACAACCAACAATAACAATAAGAAGAAAAATGACGAATCAATCCGAAACACGCCCGAGCCCCTCGGGACCCCGTCCGAACATACCAACAAGTTCCGTTATGTAATACAGACCTACTCGAGGCCTCAAAACACAAACAAGAACATCAAAATGACGAATCACACCTCAAATCAAAATCTATAAACTTTGAACTTTCAAATTCAATAACTCAAGCCAAAACATAGCAAATCAATCCGGAATGATGTCAAATTTGGCACTCAAGTAATAAATGATCTAACGGAGCTATTTCAATTTCCAGAATTGGATTACGACCCCGATATCAAAAGTCAACTCCCTGTCAAATTTCCCAAAAATTCAACTTTCGCCATTTCAAGCCTAATTCCACTACAGACCTCCAAATAATTTTTCGGACACGCTCCTAAGTCCAAAATCACCATATGCAGCTATTGGAATCATCAGAATTCGAATCCAAGGTTGTTTACACATAAATCAACATCCGATCAACTTTTCCAACTTAAGTTTTCAATTATGAGACTAAGTATCTCATTTTACTCCGGAATCCTTCCGGACTCGAACCAATTACCCCGGCAAGTCATACAACAACTGTAAAGCATAAAGTGAGCAGTAAATGGGGGAACGGGGCTATAATACTCGAAACGACCGGCCGGGTCGTTACATCTTCCCCCACTTAAACATATGTTCGTCCTCGAACATGCCAAGAGTTGTTTCCAAGCCACCAAATCACTATTCCATCTTACCACGCACGTACTCGACGGTGATCTCACGTCACCCTATCCCACATAGGTCCAATAACATTACATAACTGAAATTTCATAATTCCACATAGCCCACAAGACTTAGACTCCAATTTCGAACATCCATAATTTCTTATAGCATCTGAATCTCGCAACCTACACACTGTATAAGTCCGAACAAATTGTACCAAGCCACAACCATAACCCAAGATACAATTGCATGATATAACATAAGACAGATACTCGTAGCAATGATTTCTAATCACAGTAGCTGCTCAAAACAACCCAATGCCGGTAATAAACCTCATATCAAACAAGACTCCATTCTAAAACCGTCGTACACTACCGATGATGAAAGAAACACACAAAAAGTCATAACCTTTCATCAGATCCACCAGTCATGGAGCTTCCTCTCCTTCAACAAGAACCATAGCAAATTTCTAAGCAGACTTTCGATATTATCCTTACAACCATGTTGTAATCAATTCTAATAGTATCCATTCTAGGTCCAATGACCTCATCTCATCCAACACGACCACTCTAGTGACATGACACACCCATACAATCTAAAGCCACAACCCGTGCAATCCGTGCACCAATAAGTAACATTCCAAATGTACTCAATCATGGAAAAATGACTCGGACGAGAGAACCGTCCCGCAAGTTCAACGGGTACCACCATAACGCAATGCTAAGAACCTATCACACACCGTAGATCCAAAACACACGAATCTAACACAAGGGACCATATCTCAACATAACTTTGCTGCAATACGCGACCCCATCCAAACAATGATCCATATGAAATACTTCAGGCACCATGCTCAAAATCAATAACCACGCGCAATCCGACATCAAGTGCTCAAAGTGAATTACCATAACCATAGAGAAGCATATGACACAATGCCACACAAAACCCGAAAGAACATAACCTATACGCCATCAACTATGAAATACCCAATTACTCATCTCGCTCAAATTCCGCTACAAAGCCTAAATAGAACTGCACCAAGTGTGATTATAACCAACGAATCACAACTCCTCGTAGTATAGAAGAGCAACTAATATATCATTTCCGAACAAGAATAAGCTCAACAAAAGCCAATGGCACATCCCTCAGCAATAGCAATATGGAGCCAACCAATCGGGCTCAGTGTAGAATACACATCCTAATTTAGCCTACCAATGGACCCCAAATCAACTCTAGTCACCCACACATAGATAAATAATTCTCCAAAAGTCAACAATGACTGAATCATAACACATACTATCATCTGGCTAGCTTTGGCCACAACTTCACAGTCCACAACCACGAAACAATCTGCTCCTGAGAAATCCCAGTCTCCAAATCCATAGAACAGTCGAATCACCATATCTGAACCCAACTCTACTGCCCGAATGTCTAACACATCTCTCATACACGATCATCCCATGATGAATACTTCTATAATTCTTCCGTGCCACATAGAAAAATCTGAATATCAGCAATCGATCAACCAGGCGAGTATCGCAATACCAATGAATCATCCATAAGTCAAAACACAATGCACCTTCTGAAATGTGCACCCTTCTCCGACAATACCAAGTAGTAATAGCATTCATCTAGACATCTGAAACAGTCCATGTTGTCTAAGAATTGATGACCTTCCCTTCAAAACTAAACCGTAACGATTATATCCATAACTGTGCTGATCCAACCTATTGGCACGTTGTCCTATTGCTCCAAGTCCCTTCCAAATTGCCTTCAAATTGCTACTTCTCCTTGCTGGAACACCACGATCCTTAATCACAACTCACCCCACGAAACCTAGCATAGAACCATAACGCCCTAAGGCCCATAAGCCACCAAATTCCCTTATAAGTACCCCAAAAGCACCACAACCGAGACATCCACTCCGAAAGACCTTATGTGAATTTAAAATTGTTCCTCTTCCCTTTTTTTATACTAAAATGTAGAATCCATAGTCATACAGAATTACCGCAAGTCTCGACACCGTCCAATGTAACTCTCAGTTTCTAGCCATATACAAATCTTGAAAATTCCAAATAACTACATATAAATCTTGAATCCATTAGAACCATTCTCTAGAGTCATCCACTCAACTCAAATCTCAATTAAACTAAACGAATGACCTGTGCCCCATTAGCATACCAACACCCAAGGGAGTAACCCATACTCCTAAGCAACCGAGCAAATTCCTACTCCATGTACACTACATCCTTTGCGAATAACCACTCAATTATTTTATGATTCCCATATACCCATATAGTATAATACAGCCTTTATCCAGAAATTCCTTACTCGAGTCATTCTCGAACTCCACCTTTGCAAGTCATCGCTGATTCTCAAGTATACCTCAGACCAAAATAAAAATTTGACACATAACCATGAATTGAATTGTCAGTACCAGACTCCCCCACTTGGCTCAAAGCCATAAATTTAAACACTCGATAAGTCACAATTACCATACTCCATTACTGTCATAATACCTTAGTCAGTACAACGAAAATTCTTCTCAAGCTCATACAATGCCAACCATAAAAATACCTCAATCATCTNACACTACATCCTTCGCGAATAACCACTCAATTATTTTATGATTCCCATATACCCATATAGTATAATACAGCCTTTATCCAGAAATTCCTTACTCGAGTCATTCTCGAACTCCACCTTTGCAAGTCATCGCTGATTCTCAAGTATACCTCAGACCAAAATAAAAATTTGACACATAACCATGAATTGAATTGTCAGTACCAGACTCCCCCACTTGGCTCAAATCCATAAATTTAAACACTCGATAAGTCACAATTACCATACTCCATTACTGTCATAATACCTTAGTCAGTACAACGAAAATGCTTCTCAAGCTCATACAATGCCAACCATAAAAATACCTCAATCATCCGCTAAGATCGCATTCATTCTCTTAATACTCAAGTCAACTTCCTCAACCAGATTCAATTCAAATCTCATCACATACGCCCCACTGGCATAAAAGAAACTCTCTATTCACATTATAAGGAACACACCTACGTATATTACTCCGCAGTGGATAACCCACATGCTTAACCTTAAATTGGTATCTTGTTATACCCTTTCGCACTTATAATTACTATGAAATCACTAAAGCTTTCTGAGTCTAACTCATCAACCAGACATGAGAATTTAATTTTACCCAAAATTTAACAAGGTGAAAGATCCTTCAAAACATTAATACTCCAGAATGTATGTTTCATCAAAATGAAAATCAAGCACCCAATGGCCTTTCCTTTACATTTCAAGGAAACACTTCTCGTCACATTCAAATCGTCTTAACACATCACACAGTTACATCATACTCATCACAAAGCCATTTCACCG
>AWOL01S0037538.1:17328-80964 GCA_000715115.1 Nicotiana otophora | reverse complement strand
TATATATATATATATATATATATTACATGCAAATAATTCTGACTATTTGATTCTATTATTTATACTCGTTATCAGTTACATTATTCGTAATAATGGAGCGTTTCTTGATTCCAAATTCGGCTATTCAAATATAGCAGTAAAATATGTAAAAAATTATTTTTGCACAAGAAAAAGTAGCAGGTGGTTAAAGCAGGTGCACAAGTAAATTAGTACACATATAAAAATGGTTATTTTGTCGAGAGTAACCATAAAAATATATCTCACATGGGCTCACACCCCACACATGTGCGCATCCATAGCACGTAGCTATCACAAATAATTCAGGCAGCTAGTGCCTTAACCAAGTTTAGATAAAATACTTCAAGCAAGACAAATTACTCCTCTAACAAGTTTAAATAAGATCTTTAACCAAAATCAAAAAGTCAACCTCGGGCTTGCACCCGGAACCCGACAAAATTCACAAATTTCGAACATCAATTTAATTACGAGTCCAACCATAGCAAAACCATCCAAATCCAACCAGAAATCACACCTCAATCCTCAAATTTCACTCTTCAATAACATAATCCAAAAATCCCCCTATTAAATCAAACTAGACATTATTGAATCGGATTGCTCACGATTCACAGATTTGATTGGTTAAACCATTACTGATCAAATCAGTCTAATGTTATATTATCATGGGACCATAATTAAGAATTTTGATTAATGTAGCATATCATGTGAAAAAGATCATTACCATAAGGACTTTATATGAAAAGGTCAAGTATTGACTAGAATACTAATTAAAGTACCTTAAATAACAAAACTAGCTAGCCCACGTGTTTGTGCATCAGCGCCAACTTTCAGTCTTTCGTATTGTTCATTAATTTAGATTTCAGCAAAATATTAAGCAAAGGAGAAAAGAAATAAGTAATTGTTATAAAATATAGCTCAAAGTAACAATATGAAATAAGAAAAAACAAGCTAAGAGATATAGAGAGATTATTATTTCTTCTTTAATTGTGTGTATTTTCTTATTTATTACAAGACCTTTATATATACATGAAAAGTGGATAAAAATATGTCATTAAATATTTGAGAAAATCATGGAGGAAGAGTAGACATCCACCATAATTTAATTTTTCTTATAACACTCCCCCTTGGATGTCCATAGATAATATGCCTCGTTAAAACCTTATTAGGAAAAAACCCTATGGAAAAAAAATCCTAGTGAAGGAAAAAGAGTACACATGTTTAGAAATACGCCTTTTGGTTGCCTCGTTAAAACCTTACAAGGAAAACCCAGTGGGACAAAATATTATAAGGAAAAAAGAGTACAACGCTGTTAACTTCCCCTGATGAGAGCATCAATTCACATCTTTGAGCCATCGCATCTCAATCTTGTACACTAGTTTCTTGAAGGTTGATGTCGTTAGAGATTTGGTGAACAAATCAGCCATTTTATCACTTGAACGGATATGCTGCATAATGATATCACTATTCTTTTGAAGATCATGTATGAAAAATAACTTTGGTGAAATGTGTTTTGTCCTATCCCCTTTTATGAATCCTCCCTTTAATTGGGCTATGCATATTACACTTCTTCATATATTGTGGATAGTTTGTCACACTTCAAACTATATTTATCTCGAATAAGGTGCATTATAGACCTCAACCATACACATTCTCGACTTGCTTCATGAATAGTAATTATCTCAGCATGATTAGATGAAGTAGCCATGATTGATTACTTAGTCGATCGCCAAGATATGACAGCGCCTCCATATGTAAACACTTAGCCTGTTTGAGATCGAGCCTAGTGTGGGTTAGATAAATACCCAGCATCAGCATAACTAACAAGATCGGGACTGCAATCATTGCCATAAAATAATCCCATATCGGTAGTCCCTTTTAGATACCGCAATATGTGTTTGATTATATTCCAATGTCTCCTTGTAGGAGCAGAGCTATATCTTGTTAAGACATTAACTGAAAAAGTTATGTCAGACCTTGTAATGTTAAAAAGATATATTAGTGCACCAATTGCACTAAGATATGATACTTCGCGACCAAGAAGCTCTTCATTATTTTCATGAGGTCGGAATGGATCTTTATTTATATCGAATGATCTCACAACCATCGGGGTACTTAATGGATGTGCTTTATCCATAAAGAATCGCTTTAAAATCTTTTTAGTGTATGCTGATTGATGGACAAAAATTCCATCTTTCATATACTCAATTTGTAGACCAAGACAAAATTTTGTCTTTCCAAGATCTTTCATTTCAAATTCTTTCTTTAAATAGTCTATTGCTTTAATAAGCACCCTAGGAGTTCCAATGATATTTAAATCATCAACATACATGGCGATTATAAAAAAATTAGATCCAGATCTTTTTATAAAGACACAAGAACAAATTGAATCATTTTTGTACCCTTCTTTCAACAGGTACTTACTCATGCGATTATACCACATGCGCCCTGATTGTTTCAATCCGTATAAGGATTTTTGAAGCTTTATTTAATAAATTTCTTGTAAACCTTAATATGCTTTAGAACAATTTAAATCCTTCAATGATTTCCATTATACGCATATCACGTTTTTCTTGTATTGCTAGAATAAAACCTAAAATGACGACATCCACCACAAGAGAACATGTCTCTATATAATCAATGCCATGATATTTACAAATCTTCTTGTGACACAAGTCGTCTTTATGTCTATCGATTTGACCTTTTTTTTCCGCACAAGAACACATTTATACCTCCACTGGCTTTATACTTTCAGGTGCTGGGACTATCAGTCCAACTTCATATTTTTCAAGTGAAATCAATTTTCATTGTGTATTTTTTATTTGGCCAATCATTTATCTGTCCAAATTTCATGACAGATTTGAGCTCAAGATCCTCATCAATATTAATAATATTGAGCGCTACATTATATTAACAATATCGTCGACGATTATTTTATATCGGTTCTACTATTACCCAATAAATATATAACTTATTGAGATCTATTTATCTTATTATTTTTAGGTACCCGAGCCTCTCCCATGATGTCTTATGAAGTGTTATGTCGTGGTGCTCTTCTAGAGCACTTGTCTCCTTATTATGACCATCTTGAACATTTACTCATCTCCTTCTTCAAGGAGTTTTATCTTTGGAACCAATTAGTCTATTATGCTTCATGCGTACCATAGACTCTATTCATTATGAGCTTTATTTTATTTGGAGCATTAGCAGTTGAATATGACATTTAGCTTTGGGTCAGTAAATACACCTAGCAATATTTTGCAAATGAATTATCACTTGAACTTCAAGTTCATATTTTCTCATACGAGGATCTAGATGTACTCATAATAATTCATTACATGCATTACTTTTTCAGCAGCCCATTTTCTCCCCCTATTGTTGGGATCTCCAACACATATCTCTAGCCTTATTTGGGGATTCATCTTTGTGCATTGTGGTGGAACAATTAAATCATATAGCGATTCATATTTCTAGATGGAAATTATTTGGTTCCTGACCCTGAATCGATTGTGATAGGGAGAACTTACCATAACTTGGCTAGATGCGTACAAGTGCTGTTATATATTAAATAATACATCATATATCAAATTTTATTTTGGCTATTTTGTTCTCATAACTAATGGTTTAGATATAATTGGAGACATACAATTTCTGCTAAACCAACTTGAATTTAAACCAGTATTATCAAGATAAATCATCATAATTTATATTCTGAAACTGTGCTCTAATAATTTGAGCAATCAATCTTGCAAAAGCCAAACTGCAAGTTGATAACAAATGCACATGTGACTATAGAATAGATGCATCTATTAAAATTATATAATAGTAAACGATCCACATGGAAGGTGAATGGGCCCATATATTTATCACCTTTTATTCGTTCCAGAAATCAAGGGATTCAATCCCAACCTTAACTGCTATATCATGAGAATAAGCAACACAAGAGAATTCTTGAAGAATCTTATATTTCTTCAATATATGCCAATGTAATTCTCAATTAATTTTTTGCATTATAATTGAACCAAGATGGTCAACCGGTCATGCCAACTAATATTTGTTTCAGTAAACCTCTGGTTTACTTGTGACATATGATTCCATCATCATGCTTATATTTGTGTAGTACAAATAGAAAGAAAATCGGATAATCTTTCATATGTACCCGTTATAATTATAGAAATATGAAGATATTCAATATTCCTTTCATTTATAGTCTCAATATGCTAACCGCTTTGACTTATACATTTGAAAATCAAAAATTTTCTTTTGACACTTTACAATATCAATATCGTGAATAATTTTATTCATTCGGGTAGTAACAAATTAATTTTTTTGGAGATCTTAATAACTTTTGTACTATAAGATCTTTAGTCACACCATTCATATGGTAAATGTCTCCTTCACGGAGAAAATTATATCATAATAAATTGTCATGATCAAAATCATCATAAGCAAAATCATTTCTTGCTTTAATTGTGCCTTTAGTAACCTTTTATTAGGCACACCAAAATATTTTTTGGCGTATCACATGTACGTGACCAATAACATATTCATGTAACACAATAATATTTATTCTCTTTATTTCACTCAAACATCCCTTAGAAGTGAGTTGTGTGGTCTTTATCTAATCATGCATTGCATGTATTTATTCATTAATTTTATCACATATTACCACATTTAGCTTTAGGAATGAGTTTGCATTCTCAGTGCTTATCACAAGTCACATTCTCTTCAAGAAATGGATCATAATCAGCGGCGTGCTTTATTATTTTTCATATTAATTTGATGGTAAACATTGCCTTCATATTTTGAAGGACTATTTTGAGAACCCTTATTGTTCTCCTTTTATAATCATAGTGATTATTATTATTATTTTGATCTTTGGAACGCTCACATTCATTATTCAACAACTTGTCTTCATTTAGACTTATTATGCGTCACTACCACACTTACTTCAAGAATAGAGCAAATCAATTGGGGCAATATTCATGTCTTTTTATGAAAAATATATTATTTGTTTTAGTCATCATTATATCATCAATATGGTATGGTAGGACTCAAATCTAATGTCTTACCAATATAAAGGCATGTTAGGCCATAATGAATTGGGACTCAAACCCAACTCTTATCATCATGTAGCATCAAGACTTGATCTTGATGTCTTACCCTCATGGTGCATTGCGACTTGAACTCATTGAAGTTGATATTATTAATAGCAAAGGACAAAAATAATTTCAAATACGAAGGAAATGCTTACCTCTTGAGTTAAACTTTTCATAATGTCATTTGGATATAATTCTCAACAATAGACTTTCGTTACTCAAATCAGCTAAGTAATTAGTGTCAAACAGATATATAAAAATACAAAAAAAATATTAAAAATTCACATGCGGTCTTTGTTGCAATAAGCTTACTTCAAGATGAAAGTGATATGACCAGAACATTAAGGAAAAAATATGTATCAAACAGAATAATAGTATTACTAGTTACCATGCATTTTTGTAGAAACTAAGTATTATGCTCTCTAGAAAAATAAAAAGATATAGCAGAACCTTTAAGTCAATCAGAAAATCAAAACAATAGTGGACAAATCTCTGTCTACTATCTACTACTATATGCTTTCCTNCAAAAGCTAAACTGCAAGTTGATAACAAATGCACATGTGACCATAGAATAGATGCATCTATTAAAATCATATAATAGTAAATAGTCCACATGGCAGGTGACTGGGCCCATATATTTATCACCTTTTATTCGTTCCATAAATCAAGGGATTCAATCTCAACCTTAACTAGTATATCATGAGAATAAGCAGCACAAGAGAATTTTTGAAGAATCTTATATTTCTTCAATATATACCAATGTAATTATCAATTAATTTTTCGCACCATAATTGAACAAAGATGGTCAACCGGTCATGCCAACTAATATTTGTTTCAGTAAACCTCTAGTTTACTTGTGGCATATGATTCTATCATCATGCTTATATTTGTGTAGTATAAATAGAAAGAAAATCTGGTAATCTTTCATATTTACCCGTTATGATTATAGAAATATGAAGATATTCAATATTCATTTTATTTATAGTCTCAATATGCCAACCATTTTGACTTATACATTTGAAACTCAAAAAGTTTCTTTTGAGACTTTACAATATCAATGTCGTGAATAATTTTATTTATCCGGGTAATAACAAATTAATTTTTCCGGAGCTCTTAACAACTTTTATCCTATAAGATCTTTGTCACACTATTCATATGGTAAATGTCTCCTTCACAGAGAAAATTATATCATAATAAATTGTCATGGTCAAAATCATCACAAGCAAAATCATTTCTTGCTTTAATTTTGCCTTTAATAACCTTTTATAAAGCACAACAAAATACTTTTTGGCGTATCACATGTACACGACCAATGACATATTCATGTAACCACACAATAATATTTATTCTCTTTATTTCACTCAAACCTCCCTTAGAGGTGAGTTGTTTGGTATTCATCTAATTATGGATTGCATGTCTTTATTCATTACTTTTATCACATATTGTCACATTCACCTTTAGGAATGGGTCTGCATTCTCAATGATTATCACAAGTCATATTCTCTTCAAGGAATGAATTATAATCAGCGACGTGCTTTATTATTTTTATACAAATTTGATGGTAAACATTGCCTTCACATTTTGAAGGACAATTTTGAGAACCCCTATTGTTCTCCATTTATAATCATACTAATGATTATTATTATTTTGATCTTTGAAACGCCCATGTTCATTGTTCAACTACTTGTCTTCATTTTGACTTATTGTGCGCCGCTACCACATTAACTTCAAGAATGGAGCAAATCAAGTGGGACAATATTCATGATTTTTCATGAAAAATATATTATTTTTCTTTAGTCATCATTATATCATCAATATGGAATAGTGGGACTCAAGCCCAATGTCTTACCAATATAAAGGCATGTTAGGCCGTAATGAATTGGGACTCAAACCCAACTCTTAGCATCATGGAGCATCATGACTTGATCCTGATGTCTTACCCTCATGGTGCATTACGACTTGAAATCATTGAAGTTGATATCATTAATAACAAAGGACAAAAATAATTTCAAATATGAAGGAAATGCTTACCTCTTGAGTTAAACTCTTCATAATGTCATTTGGATGTAATTCTCAACAATAGATTTTCGTTTACTCAAATCAGCTAAGTAATTAGTATCAAACTGATATATGAAAATACAAAAATATTGAAAATTCACATGTGGTCTTTGCTGCAATAAGCTTACTTCAAGATGAAAGTGAAATGACCAGAACATTAAGGAAAAATGATGTATCAAACAGAATAATAGTACTACTAGTTATCATGCACTTTTGTGAAAACTAAGTATTATGCTCTCTAGAAAAATAAAAAGATATAGCAGAACCTTTAAGTCAATCAGGGAATCAAAAATAAATAGTGGAAAAATATTTGTCTACTATCTACTACTATGTGCTTTCTATATAGAAATGATTCAACATGTTAATTTGATAAGTACTATCATCAATGAAACATTTGGTTTAGTATATACTTCTTGTACTAATATTTTATCTTATCAAAATATAATACTTACAATTATTATTATTATTATTATATTATATTTGACAGTAAACTAATGTATAATCATTATACTAGGCACACTAAAATCGTATTATAAGGTAAAACCATAAGCATACATAATAAAGTATAATTTTAATTTTGTAGATTATTTAGTATACCGCATGCCACCTATTATTTAGTTCATGAAAATTTAACAAGGTGGCATCCTTAGCAGCCATATAAATACTAATTGTCTAATAACCGGACTATTGCTTATTCTAAATAGTCGTACAAACTTATCTGGTTTAAAGCTCGGACTTGTTGCTGTAGTATAAAGACGTGTATGTAACACTACATACCTTTTTGAATCAAATCTAGATAATTTTGACAATAGATCATCGAGATATACCTTACCAGAAGTGAAATTCAACCTTGAGGTTAGAGACTTCGTGTTGATAACATGTTATAAAATATAGCTCAAAGTAACAATATGAAACAAAAAAAACAAGCTAAGAGATATAGAGAGAAAGAGAGGAGAGATTCTTATTTCTTCTTCAATTGTGTGTATTTTCCTATCTATTACAAGACTTTTATATAGGCATAAAAAGTGAAGAAACATATGTCAATTGAATATATCATTAAACATAGAAATATCATTGAATATGTCATTAAGCATTTGAGAAGATCATGTAGGAAGAGTAAACATCCATCATAATTTGATTTTTCTTATAACAGTAATCAATAAGAATATTTTTTATAGAAGTGTAATCAAAGCATAAAATGATAAATGTCGCTTTCTTTTCTTCTTTTTCTTTATAATTGGTTTCTGTAGATGGTCCCATCAATTTCTTTGTCATAATTAGCATTCTAAATGCGCTAGAACTTGTTTATGAATATTATATAGTTGACAGTGGCGTACCTTAAATTTTACATAATTAGTGTCATAATTAGAAGAAATGAACAAATGAATGAATAATAACAAGTGGTGTCGGACGCCATATATCGAGCCCGGCCTATCATGTCGGACGCCCAGGTAAACTACGAGCTCGATTTTATCCCTCTACACATAGTCCCCTCATTTTTTAGAGAGTGGGTGACGAGAAACTATATGAGTTCCCAATTCTCGTTCCAATATACCATGATATAAAGGACAAAATAGCTGAAACGTCCCATCGGTCAAGTCTTAATGGCATTAAATGTTTGTCAGTCGCTGGTCTGCCACTCAAAGTTATGAACCGTCGCTTGGAAAACTATAAATACCTCTTTTTTTGTTCATTCAAACTTTACATCCAAATCTCCTGCCCTCATGTCTAAGAGATTTCAACACTTCCAAGTTCTTTTGTTCTGATTTTCTGAGATCTTTCATAAGAGTTCTTCATTCGCCAGTCATCCATTATTCCTCATTAAAACCTTCTTTTCTTTATTTATCTTCTATTTTTTTAAAGAAATGGCGAAGACTTCAAAATCCGTTCCCCAAAAAGAAAGTCCCTCTGCCTCGCAACGGGCTGTTCAGAAAAATGTTTCGTCTGCTGCTACCAAGGAGCACTGGAACCTCCTCTGAAAATGTTCATCACCGGGGGGTGCCCGATCAGTGCTGGTTTTAAGATCAAAAAACCCTCCCCGGTACCGGGTCAGTGTGAGTCGGTCTCGAGATATATCTGCTCGATCACCGAGGACGTCCTCTCCGAGGTAAAAAAAAGGATTGCAACTGGGCCAACAAGCATGTAGTGGTCCTCAAGCCCGACGAAGCCATCACTACCCATGTGGAGGGATTTTTAAGTATTTACACTTATCTCTTCATGCTCGGTCCCTTGGACCCGGTCATTATTGACTTTTGTAAAAGGTACAAGGTGACCCCCGGTCAAATTCACCCTTTTTTTTGGTGGATCGCAATTCTCCTCCATTTTTTCGTAAGCAAGATCGAAGGGTATCCCTTCACCATCGACCATCTCATGCGCTTATATAGTCCCCAACTCTATCGAGGGAGACTAATCAAGCTTGCCCGTCGGGCCAGTAAGGCTCCATTCTCGAGCATCGGTGAAGATCGGGATCGAGGCTGGCTAAGCCGATTCATTCGAGTGAAGATCTTAGATTTGGTCCCAGCCGAGAATATGTCATTCCTTGAAAATTGGAACATGTCACATAAGTACAATTTTGTTCTTAAGATTTTATTCACTTTTTTTCTTTTTTCTCTCTTCTCATCGGTGTTTTGTGGTGATGCGACTATTACTTGGATGCCGGATGCAATTTCTCGACTCAAGGAGTAGGTCGAGGGCATTTTAACACGAAGGCCCTATTCCGAGCATTCGTGGTGCGAGCTTTCGAAGGGCCGATGGGAGGCCCGTTCCCATGGTGAGTTTTTGCTTAATGGTTATTTAATTTCTCTTTTGCGCTATTGAGTTCTTACTTGTTTTATGTCTTTTTGTAGGTTTATCAAAATATGTCTCAATGAGGCCTCCATCCGGTGATGACGACATCCTTATCGAGCCATCTGCTCCGAGGCAAGATAAAGAGAATAAAAGAAAAAGGGGTCCGAGTTCTCTGAGAAAAAGAAGCCAAGGAAAAGATTGGCGCATAAACCCAAGGAAAGCACCAGTGCTCGAGCACTGTCTCCCGACCTACTCTATCGATTGAGGGAGGAGTTCGAGAGGGAAGAAAAAGCCTTCGATCTGGTGGCCAGCATGCCGCTGCAGCTCGAAGGGGAAGGGGCCTCCGAACCAGAGGGAGGCAAGGCCAATCTTCATCAAGTCGGGGAGGCCGAGAGAGAGGCAGGAACTGAAGCTTCGCGGGATACGGGCAAAGCCCCGGAAGAAGAACTTGGCCCGATAAAGATCACCGAGTCACCCTCATTTATAGAGTCTATGAAAAACAAGGCCCAAATGGTGAAAGGACGTCCCATCGAGGGGGCTCATGGAGTAGATGACCTTTTTCGGGGTTTTTTCGACGGCATAGATTCGATGGCCATGGATAATGTCACCATATTGGGTGACTTAGAGATACCGAGGAAAAGCCTACCATTGGAATCAAGCGGGTCTTTCTCGAGCCCAAAATTGGTCTACAAATTCCCTGCCCCAAGTGTGGATCCCGAATAGAAGCGCTCACATGTTATTTCCCTTCCGGAGGATGCCCGGGTCCTTTTCGCCCCCGTAGGGGTGGCCAATTATCTTCGGTGTCCGGTGATCGAGGATGATCAGGCCAAGATAAATGAGGTGGACACACACTGCTTATTCAACGAAGCACAACTAGCGCTAAACCGAGTAATTTCATACTTTTCTCAATGATTTTCAATTCGTACTTAAGTTATTGCATAGATAACTTAATGTTTTTATTTGTGCTTGTAGGCCTCGATGCTTCACCACGAGACCTTTTCAAGGCACCGAGATGAGCTGAGACAGCTTGAACCTGAAGTTTGAAGGCTCAATGAGAGGAGCGATGCTTATAAACTTCTCAGCAAGCAGTTTGAGAGGGATGTTAATAGCCTCCAAGTTGAGCTAGAAATTGCTCGGAAGGAACACGTTGATCTGGCCGAGCAGGTAAAAGTTTTTGAGGTTAGTGATGATGAATTAGATTTGGTGACTGATGGTCAAAATCCGCAGGTCCAACAGAAGCTCGATCAGATTGATCAGCTTCGAGCCGAAATGGACGCAATGAAGGTCGAGACCGACGAATGGAGAGGCAGAATGGATCGTCTGGCCTCGGAAAAAGAGTCTGCTCTGGCACAACTGGCTTCGGTTGAGGTCCATCTTAGAGAGGCAAAGGAAAAGGCCGAGGTTCAGGCCAAAAAGGTTGAGGAGCTCCACTCTCAGTTAGGTTCGGTAGTCTCGGATCGAGAAAATCTGGCCAAGGAGCTCGAAACGGCCAAGTCAAAAGCCTTGGTGGTCAAAGCGGATGCTGATGAAATGGCGGCCCAATATAAGGCCGATGCCGAGGCGGCCCAGGACCTCGCAGAAAATATAGTTGAGGATATGAAGTGGCTCGGGATTTTGATTTATCGACTGAGATTTAGAATGCTAAGGTGCTCGAAGCCGAGGCCATAAAGCTGGCCTACCTCGAGGAGGAAGATTCCAAGGGCTCAAGTGGGTCCGGGATGGAGAATACCCCGAAAATCCCGGTGATGAGGCGAGCTCCGGCCAGGATCACGTTGCTTAAGTGCCTCTATTTGATTTTATTTTTTCTTTTCTGTATTTTGTACTTTTTGTCAAGGCCGTTTGGCCTTTGAAAAGACTATACTCATAAATACAAATTTTCTATTTCTCTTCGATAATTCTCGAGATTTTTCTTTACCTTACTTTTTATGTTTTGCAAAGATTGAAATGCCTTAGCATTAAATAGTTAGGTCATGTTCGGGATTTCGAACAGGCCTTGCCTTTGATTTTTCTTAAGGCATTGTGGGAATTCGGCATGACCGGAAATGTTTCCCAAAGTACTTGTAATTCCTTAGATTATAATTTGCCGAAGGTACCTTTTATTACGGATTTCGGATGTCACCGAGCCATTTTAATATAGTCGTAGCCTTTTAGTTCGGGTGTTTTCTAATGGGTTTGTCACCTCGCGGTATTTGCCATAGATAGCAATCCCCGAACGGGGTTAGCCGCAGCTTTTTAGAGTTCGGGCAATGCCAAATAAGCTTCGTGCCCTCGAGCTTTTATATCCTTGAATGGTCATTGTCCTTTAATTCGGGCAACGCCAAATAAGCTTTGTGCACTTGGGCTTTTATATTCTGGAATGGACATAGACTTTTAATTCAGTAAACGCCAAATAAGCTTCATGCCATCGGGTTAAAGCCCAAAATGGTCGTAGCCTTTTAATTCGGGAAACACCAAATAAGCTTTGTGCCCTCGGACGTTTATATCCCGGAATGGCCTTAGCCTTTTAATTCGGGTAACACCAAATAAGCTTTGTGCCCTCGGTCTTTTATATCCAGAATGGCCGTAGCCATTTAATTCGGGGAACGTCAAATAGGCTTTGTGCCCTCAGGCTTTTATATCCCGGAATGGTTGTAGCCTTTTGCGTCAGTCCCCAAGCGATGTGATCCTTAGGCTTGATATCTTTGGGGAGCCAAATGAAATATTCTTTGAAAGGACAGGAACTTTTATTCATAAGGCATAAACTTCCTTTCACTTTTATATTTTGTGTTCGAGCTTGGGTGATCTATGTGGGCACGGTTCAATTGACCGTTTGGCCTTTACAGACAATCGTATTAACCGAGCCTAGATTGTTTGAGCACAAGAATCAAAAATCATTTCCCCCGAATTATGCCCCCCAGTGCACGGGGTTTGTCGTAGATAAACCTCAAATACTGTTGACTTCGATTCTAAGTTAGCACGATTTCATTGTTGCCTCGTTAAAAACCTTGCCAGAAAATCCATTTGGGACAAAATCGGATCAAGGGAAAAAGAGTGCAACGCGTGCTTTCGAGCCTAAAATATTGTGTTGGGTACTTGCAAGTATTAGTAAACAATATAGTTGAGTAAAAGAAGGTGATCGGGGTCGTACCTTAGTAGTAATATCGCTTAAAGTGGGTTATGTTCCAGTTGTTCGGCAATTGTTCACCGTTCATTGTTCCGAGTTTGTATGACCCTTTCCCGACGACCTCGATAATTTGATACGGACCCTCCCAGTTTTTTCCCATTTTTCCTTCATTCGAATTTCGAATGTTCGGCTTGACCTTCCTTAGTACCAAATCCTCGATATTAAAGTGTCAAAGGTTGGCTCTTCGATTGAGATATCTCTCGATTCGTTGTTTCTAGTCTTCCATTCGGACGAGGGCAATATCATGCCTTTCATCTAGTAGTTCCAGGTTCGTTCTCAGGGTCTCGTTATTTTTTTCTTTGACAGCATATCAAAACTTGAGACTCGATTCTCTGACTTCGACCAGTATTAGAGCTTCGGTGCCGTAAA
This sequence comes from Nicotiana otophora, assembly GCA_000715115.1. Classification (NCBI taxonomy): domain Eukaryota; kingdom Viridiplantae; phylum Streptophyta; class Magnoliopsida; order Solanales; family Solanaceae; genus Nicotiana; species Nicotiana otophora. The sequence continues at coordinate 67,473 of AWOL01S0037538.1, read as the reverse complement.
CTAGTGAGAACGGGGTGGCCCCGGTACTATATTTCGAAGTAGTACGATATAACCACAAGAATTCGGGCAGGATCTCCTTCCATTTTCCTTTGGCGTCGATCAACCTCTTTTTGAGGTTTTGAATTATGGTTTTATTGGTGAATTCTGCTTGTCCTTTCCCACTAGGGTGGTAGAGAGTTGATAAGATCCTTTTAATCTTATGGTCTTCGAGAAACTTGCTCACTTTGTTGCCAATGAACAGTCTCCCATTGTCGCACATGATTTCGGCCGGTATTTCGAACCGACATATGATGTGGTCTCAGATAAAATCGATGACTTCCTTTTCTCTAACCTTCCCATATGCCTGTACTTTCACCCATTTAGAAAAATACTCATTCATAAATAAAATAAATTGAGCCTTACTTGGTGCCCGTGGAAGGGGGCCAATGATATCCATCCCCCATTTCATGAACGACCACGGTGATAAAATCAAATGTAGCAGTTCCCCGGCTTGATGAAGCATCGGAGTATGCCCTTGACATTCACCAAATCGTCGTATGAATTCCTTTGCATCCCTTTCCATGTCGATCCAGTAGTAGCCGACCCTAATTATCTTTTGGACTAGTGCTTCGGTATTTGAATGATTTCCACATGTGCCTTTGTGAATTTCCCTCCGAACGTATTCGGTATCTCCCGGTCACAAACATATCGCGATCGGGCCATCGAACGTTCTTCTGACTAAGGTTCCATCCGTGGACAAACGAAACCGGGCTGCCCTTGTACGGGGTCCTCGATTTCTTTGGATCCGAGGGAAAGTTTCCGGTTTTCAAGTATTCTATATATTTGTTTCTCCAATCCCATGTTAGGCTCATTCAGTTTATTTTGGCATGTCCCTCTTCTACTACCGATCTCATTAGTTGTACGACTGCCTCTAAATTGAGTTCTTTGTCTTCTACCGACGGTCCCAAATTAGCGAGGACATTGGCCTTGTTGTTTTGATCACGAGGCACATGTTGTAGAGTCTATTCCTTGAACCGATGTAACGTTAATTGTAATTTCTCTAGGTATCTCTGCATTCGTTCTTCTCTTACCTCGAACATCCCATTAACTTGGTTTACCACGAGGAAACATACTTAGCTTTGATCACCTCCGTCCCCAAGCTTTAGGCTAGTTCAAGACCTGCAATCATGGCCTCATATTTGGCCTCGTTGTCAGTCAATTTTATAATTCTAATAGATTGTCTAACTACATTGCCCTTTGGTAGCTTTAACACGATGCCAAGTTCGGACCCCTTTGCGTTCAAGGCGCCGTCTGTAAAGAAGGCCCAGATCCCCGAAGAAGTTCCCGAGTTCAATAATAACTCCTTTTCGACTTCGGGTACCAGCATCAGCGTAAAATCGACCACAAATTCTACTAGAATTTGAGATTTAATGGAGGTTGGGGCCGATATTCAATATCGTACCCGCTGACTCAACGGTCCAATTGGATAACCGTCCCGTGAGTTCGGGTTTATGCATTATATTTCTCAATGGGTAAGTAGTCACAACACGTATGAGGTCACATTGAAAATACGGATTCAACTTCCTAGAAGAGCTTAGCAAGGCAAGCGCCAATTTCTCTAGGTGAGGGTATCTAGTTTCGGCCTCACCTAAAGTTTTGCTAACATAGTAAATTGGAAATTGCGTACCTCTTTCTTCCCGGACCACGACTCCACTTACTTCTATCTATGATACCGCCGAGTATAGGTATAACTGTTTGTCTATCTTTTGCGTGTGGAGTAGCGGCGGGCTCGATAGATATCGCTTGTGATCTTCCAAGGCCCGTTGGCACTCCGGAGTCCATGAGAAGTTACTCTTATTCTTCATTAATGAGAAGAAACGATGACTCTTATCGGAGGACCTCGAGATGAATCTCTCCAGAGCGGCTACGTGTCCGGTCAGCCTTTGCACGACCTTTACGTTATCCACGACCGTGATATCTACAATGGCTTTGATCTTATCGGGGTTGATCTCGATTCCCTGATTGGATACCATGAATCCAAGGAATTTACCCGATCTAACTCCGAACGCGCACTTCTCCGGGTTCAGCTTCATGTTGCATTTGTTCAATATGTTGAAGGTTTCATGCAAGTGTTTTTAATGGTATTCTGCTCACAGGGACTTAACCAACATATTGTCAATGTAAACCTCCATTGATTTTCCTAGTTGTTCCTCGAACATCCAATTTACTAGGCATTGGTAAGTGACACTGATGTTGTTTTAATCCGAATGGCATCACGTTGTAGCAGTATGTGCCGTACTTAGTGATACATGAGGTTTTTCCTGATCATCCACGTTCATCCGTATTTGGTTGTACCCGGAGTAGGTGTCGAGAAAACTGAGGATCTCATGGCCGACCATGGCATCGATCATACGATTGATGTTGGGCAGAGGGGTTGGAGTCCTTAGGCACGCTTTATTCAAATCTTTATAGTCTACACACATTCTTAATTTATCCCATTTCTTAGGAACTACCACTACATTCGCTAACCAACTCGGGTATTTTACCTCCCGGACGAACCCTATTTTAAAGAGTTTAGATACCTTGTCCTGGTTAAAAGCATGTTTGACCTCGGACTGGGGCCTCCTCTTCTTCTTGACCGGGTGGAACTTCGGATCCAAGCTTAGTTTGTGAGTGGTTATTTCTGGCGGTATCCCTGTCATATCGATGTGGGTCCAAGCAAAATAATCTTTGTTATCTATAAGAAATTGAATGAGTTTTTTCTTGAGCTCGGGGTTTAATCCCGTGCCCAAATATACATTTTGACCAGGCAGGTGTTCACTTATACGACCTGCTCCAGTTCCTCGACCGTTGATTTTGTAGCGCTGGAATCGTTGGGGGCTATGAAAGATCAGGGGACTCCGTAATCATTTCCCTCATCTACCTCTCGTTCCTCTGAATCTATCGAGGCTGGTATCAGTGATTACTATTTGGCCCCTTTTTCGACCACCAGATTCGGACCCTTAGATATCGAGAGTGTGGATGCGAGATCACCTCATCAACCGCGAACATCTGCCTAGCAGCCGGTTATTCCCTATAAACTATTTGATTCCTTCGGGCGTCGGGAATTTCAGCACCTGGTGTAATGACGAGGGTATTGCTCTCATGTTGTGAATCCATGGCCTTCCGAGCAAAGCGATGTATCTCATATCCCCTTCGATTACATAGAACTTAGCTTCCTGAATGGTTTCGGTGGCTTTCATCGGTAATGTCATTTCCCCTTTAGTGGTCTCACAGGCCATTTTAACCCCATTTAGGACTCGGACTGCAGGTACGATCTGATCTTGTATGCCAAGTTGTTTTACGACCCTCGATCTGATGATGTTGGCCGAGCTACCTGGATCAATTAACACATGCTTAACTCGATATTTATTGATGAGTACCGATATTACCAGTGCATCATTGTGGGGTTGTGCGATCCCCACTGGGTCTTTGTTGTTGAATGACAAGGTTCCTTCCGGTAGGTAATCTCGAGTCGTTTTCCCTCGTGATGGATAGTCTGGTGCGCTTTCGTTTATTAGAATCACTATTTCTAAAATAGCTCTTAGCCCGATCACTGAGGAACTCTCGGAGATGTCCGTTGTTGAATAGCCGGGCTACCTCTTCCCTTAATTGTCGACAATCTTCCATTCTGAGACCATGAGTGCCATGATATTTGCACATTAGGTTAGGATCCCTTTAGGCTCGATCTGATTGCAAAGGTCGAGGCCATTTGGTATTTTTTATATGTCTGATGGTGGACACGATGGCAGAGGCATCGATGCTGAAATTGTACTCTGATAGCCTTGGTGCTTCTTTAGGCCTAACGGGCCTGTCGAAGCTGTTTTTGCTCATGCGTTCTCGGTTGCTCTGTCTTCGGTCATTTATTCTTTCGTTTATCATAGGGTTTCGTCCAAACCCACTGCTTCTTCGGTTCCTACTGTATGGTTGATACCGATCCCAGTTTGATCTAGGTTCGTGATCGATGTCTCTTTTGACTCGGTCGATGATCCTGACAGGTTGTACGGATCCAGAAGGGGTCCCGAGCTGGTCATCTTTGGCCCTGATTTTCGATTGGTGCCGATTATGGACATCGGTCCAAGTGATTGCTAGATATTCTACTAAGTTTTGTTTCAACTGTTGTGAAGCCAGCGAGCTTCGAACGTTGAGCCCTTGGGTGAAAGCCAAAATGGCCCAATTATCCGTGATCGGGGGCAAATACATCTGTTCCATTTGGAACTGGGATACGAATTCTCTGAGCATCTTGTTATCCCTTTGTTTTACTTTGAAAAGGTTTGACTTTTTAGTCTCGACCTTTATAGCCCTGGCGTGCACTTTTACAAAGGAATCTGCAAGCATAGCAAATGAGTCAATAGAATTAGGAGGCAGATTGTGATACCATATCTTAGCTCCTTTCGATAGGGTCTCCCCGAAGTTTTTCAACAGGACGGACTCGATCTGATCATCCTCCAAGTCATTCCCTTTGATGGCACATGTATAGGAGGTCACATGCTCATTTGGGTCGGTCAATCCATTGTACTTAGGAATCTTGTGCATGCAAAAATTCTTGGGGATCGGTTTTGGAGCCGCGCTCGGGGAAAAAGGTTTCGGAATAAATTTCTTGGAATCCAGGCATTTCAGTATTGGGGGTGCTCCCAGGATTTGGTCGACCTTGGAATTGTAGGTTTCTACCTTTTTATTGTTGGCTTTAATTTTCTTTTCCCCTAATTCTATCTGTTTCGTCAGTTCTTCGAGTATTCTTATGATCTCGGGGTCAGATCCTGATTTGTTTTTGTTTGTCCTTTCCGTGATCGACTCATTCTTACGGATGACTTCCCTTGGGAGCTCGGGTTCAATTCTTCTCGGTGCTCGACCTTGGTTCTGCAATTGAGCTATCGCCGCCTGTTGGGACTATAGCATTTCGAAGATCATACGTAGGATGATACCATCATTTTAGACATAGTGTGTGTTCTGGGTGATCGAACGGACTTTCCTCCACATGCTATTGTCGGGGTCGGTAGGCTGATTTGTGTCGATGGCCACATGCGAACAGACGTCGATGGGAACCGCCACCAAGATTATATCGGGATCGACCAAGGGTATCTCATTGTCGAGTGCTGCATTGGTGTTCTTTCCATAGTGGCTGGATTCCGTGTCCATGAGAGGGACAAACTGTGGGTTTGACATTTCGATATTGACCTGAAATCAGAAATACTTCAAAGAACAAGTATAAAATGAGGTGTGTTATGGTGATTTGTACCAAATTGCCGCTATTATCCCCAGCCCTACGGTGGGCGCCAAACTGTTTACCCTCAAAATCGGATAACAATTGAATTTGTTAGTGGTTTAAAGGATATGCGGATTAATTTGATACTAAACGATAAATTTGATAGCAATTAAAATAAATAACGATAAATTAACTGCAAACCACACCAATTGGATATTTTCAGCCTAGGAAAGTTGGCCACCCTCGAGCTGAATGTACTTTGATCGACACAAAGACACCAATGAATAAGAACTTAAAAATAATGGTAATGTATTGCTTATGAGTGTATGTTACAATGTCCTTGATGAATTGTGAGACCCCCTTTTAAGGTATTATTCTATTATTTTATTAAAGGTAAAAAGTCCTTGATTTGCTGATTGTCGGTCCCTTTTTTGACATGACCCGTGATTTTTGCCGTGATACCTGGTTGGTTCCGGAAATTTCGTACCTCTGTCGGATAAGCTGGCAATGTTTTCTTTGGGACCGTTTGAGCCAAGACCGATTCAGGAGTTATGGCCTCGGTAGTATCAAAGGCAAGTCTTTTGGCACTAGTGACTATTTTGGAAAGGCTTGGGGCCGATTTTCGGAACTTTACCGCTATATCTCGAGCCTGGCCTATCATGTCGGACATTCGGGTAAATTACGTGCTCGATCTTATCCGTATCCACTCAGCAAATATTTACGAAGAACTTTTTATATACCAAACGTTTTCTAAATGTGTCTAATACATAAACAAAGCGGGGGAATGCAAAAACATCTAAAATGCGAATCAAAGACTTCAAGGAAACCAAAAAGAAGAAGAAAAAGGGGCAAAGTTTCTATTTTAGGACGCACTAACATCTAAGTCAACTATGAATGGAAGTACCATGAAAATGACTAGAGAGACGAAGTCCTTAAACTAGTCTAAAACGGAGTACTTAATTATGTGATTAGACAGCCTTGTTAATTTCACGTGCTTCATCGTCATTTCAACGTGAAGTACGCATGGTTGGTTGCCCAAATCATGGGGACAAGGATAATCAAAACAATTAATGTTTGAAAGTTAATTGTTGTCAAACTTATTTTCTCTTTGTTTTAGTTCTACGAATATCTATGTGACGTCACTTTTTAATTTGCATCAGGATGGATGTTGATAGTAAGATAACATAATTAAAAGTGTATTCTTTATAATTATATTTAAACTTTTTCGATGAAATAAAAAAGTATTTGAATATGGTATCATAGTAGGTAAAAGTCTGGTTCAAATCTTACCTCCACAAAAATAAAGAACAGTCTTACGTGTTAGGTGCATATAAACAATAGAATCAGAATCACAATTGAGGCAGTATGTTAAAACATAATATAATCAAGTAACTATAAATCAGTATTTTAAAAAGCGTATACGGGGCGATTCCTAGGGCGAGACACACCAAAAATATCCCGAGGCGATGTGGGGCGAAAGTGTAACGACCCGGCCGGTCGTTTTGAATATTTTAGTCCCAATCCCCTAATTTATGCTTCCTCTATGTTATATTGTAGTTATGTGACTCGCCGGGGTGTTTGGTTTGGTTTCGGGTGAGTTTCGGAGTGAAATGGGATACATAATCCTAAGTTGGAAGTTTAAGTCGTAGGAGTTTACCGTAGTTTGACTTGGGTGAAGATGAGTCCGGAATGGAGTTTTGACGGTTCCAATAGCTCCGTATGGTGATTTTGGTCTTAGGAGCGCATCCGGATATTGATTTGGAGATCCGTAGGTCGTTTCGGCGTGATTTGGCGGGAGTTGGAAATTAGAAGAATTTGGGAAGTTTGACTGGGAGTGGACATTATTGATATCGGGACCAGATCCCGATTCCAGAAGTTAGAATAGGTCTGTAATGCCATTTATGACTTGTGTGAAAAATTTGGTGTCAATCAGAGTTGTTTTGATATGAATCAATGTCGATTTCAGAATTTGGAAGTTCATAGTTCATAGGCTTGAAATTGGATTGCAATTCATTGAATTCTTATTGTTTGATGTGGTTTTTGGCCTCTAGTATGTCCGTTAGGTATTTTGGAACTGGTTGGTATATTCGGACGGGGTCCCAGGGGCCCCGGGTGTGAATCGGATGGAAATCGAATTATTTTTGGACTTAGTGAGTTGCTGGAGTGCTGTTGTTCTGGTGTCTTCGCACCTGCGGAGGGTCTGGCCGCAGGTACGGTGTCGCAGGTGCGCCTTGGTCATAGCAGAAATGGAGGAACCACACCAGGTCTCGGTTCGCAGGTGCGGACTTCTGATCGCAGGCACGACCCTTTTCTCTGCAGAAGTAGAATTTGAGGAGGGGGCCTGGGACAGGACCGCAGGTGCGGTCTACTCCTCCGCAGAAGTGGGCTCGAAGGCGCGAGCCGTGGTCCGCAGAAGCGAAATTTTGAGAATTATGTGTTTTCCACACCTGCGTTGGTTTTTCCGTAGGTGCGGCGTCGCAGAAGCGACCCAAGGGCCGCAGATGCGAGGATCGCTGGGCAGAAAAGAGGAATTCGTGGGTTTGATTTCATAATTCATTTTGGGAATTTGAGAGCTTAGTTTGAGGCGAAAGTTCGAGAGAGTTTCAGAGAGGACTTTGGGGTAAGGAATTCTAACTCGTTTTTGATTAATTTCCCCGAATCTATTGATAACTTCATCATTTAATTAGTGTTTTGGAGTTTGAAATTGAAAAACAAATGTAGAAGTTCTTAGACTAAGTTTTTGGATTTTAAAAGTCAAAATGATGTCGGATTTAAATAATTATTGTATGGTTGGACTCGATATCGAATGGGTGTTCAGATTTTATAATTTTCATCAGTTTCCGATACGTGGGCCCCGGTTGACCTTTTGGGGCAATTTTTTAATTCTTTGCTAAGATCATAATTTCACAATTTAAATTAGTTTCCTATAGTTATATTTATAGTATGAAATTATTTTGGCTAGATTCGAGCCGTTCGGAGTTTGGAAATCGAGGAGAAGGCCTTCTAGTTGATTGATTTAGCACGGTTTGAGGCAACTAACTTGTCTAACCTTCTGTGGGAAAAATTTCCCTTAGGATTTGGTTTTGTAGTAATAATTTATGATATGTGAAGGTCGTGTACGCGAGGTGATAAGTGTGTACACGAGCTAAGTATTGAGTTTCTGGTTTTAGCTACGTAGTTTCTTTTTCATGCCTTAATTGAGCTACTTTAGAATGTTTTAGTCACCATGTTTAGCCTAATTTCACATGTCTACTTGTCTTATATCTTATTTGCAACTTGTACTACATGTTTAGTTGAATTTCTTGCTTTCTTAATTTCTTGTTCATTATTTAAATATGAAAATTCTCTACTTGAAATTTGCTATCCTTGAAATATCTTGCCGTTGGGTTTGGTGTTGAGTTGTAAGGGTCGTGGTTTCTATTGAGGCAAAATGCAAGTTGTGAAGTGTCATTTTATTTAGTTGTTATATTTGGGCTTCCGTGTTATTGTTGAGATGGTTGTTGTTATTGTTTGCACGAGGATTCTGCCATGCTCTTGTTATTATTTTCTCGAGGTTTCTCCTATGCCGTTGTGACTATTGATACGCATGCGGTGGTATAAGGTCTGGGTATTGAAGTGCATGCCGTGAGATAAGGTGGGCTTAATATGTGTGGCTAGTAGGGGAAACTACGGGAAGCCATGCAGTTTGATAAGGTAGGCTAAACTACAGGGTGCTCTTTTGGGAAAAACAATTTTTGAAAACTAAATGTAAAGGCTCCCGCGGTTATATAAGGAAGGACTGTGATTTCTTTTTATCATTTGAGACTACGAGGCGGTACCTCGGGAGTGCTCCTGTTGATCTTTCTTTATTTGTTGTATTGTTGTTTGGCTGTTGTTTTCCTTAACATGTAAATCCTTGTTTTCCTTTCGTGTTGTATTAGTTTACTTGATTTCGTGTTGTTATCTTTCCGTAAATTCCTTATTATTTCATTCCCTTGTAATTATAATTATATCATTATATCTTTTGTTTTATTTTCTTATTATCTCCAGTAAGGCCTTGACCTGACATCGTCACTACTCTACCGAGGCTAGGCTTGGCTCTTACTGGGTACCGTTGTGGTGTACTTATATTATACTTCTGCACATGTTTTGTACAGATCTAGGTACATTCTATCAGCCTCGGTATCAGCGCGTGAGTGACTAGCTTTGGAGACTTCAAAGTACACTTGCCCGCGTCTGTAGGCCTCAGAGTCCCCTTCTACCTTATTCTTCCTTGTTTCTTTACATTTTTATAAACAGTGATGTATAGGATTATTTGGTATTGTATCTAGAGCTTGTGACTTATATATCACCAGGTTTTGAGAATTGTACGTATTGGGTTCCAGTTTATTTACGATTTTGTTGGAGTTTTGAAATTTTAAGATTTTATTTACTGTTTTTCGCATGTTACTTAGGCTTACCTAGTCTTAGAGACTAGGTTCCGTCACGACATCCTACAGGGAAATATTAGAGTCGTGACAAGTTGGTATCAGAGCCCTAGGTTCATAGGTATTATGAGTCACAAACATGTTTAGTAGAGTATCGCGGATCGGTACAAAGACGTCTGTACTTATCTTCGGGAGGCTATGGAACAGGATTCCTTATCGTAAGAAATTCTTGACTTCAGATTCTATATTATTGTCTTTCTATTTTATCACAGATGGTGAGGACACATACAATTGGATCAGATGACCAGACACCCGCGCTCCCTGCTGGAGCCCCGAGAGGCCGGGGTAGAGGCCGAGGAGGTCCACGGGGTGTAACTAGAGCACCCGCACGAGCTCCTATAGAGGAGCCACCTATATCTCCAGTTGGAGAGCATGCACCTGTGACACATGTTACTGCACCACCACTCCAGGAGACGCTCGCCTATTTTCTTAGGCAGGCTTGATCCCACTTGCTCCTGCCACATATCAGGACAGGGGAGGAGCATAGACTCCCATCGTCCGTACCCTAGAGCAGCAGGTCCAGATTGACCAGATCCTAGAGGTCATACCAACATAGCCGGTCGCCCCAGTTCAGCCCGAGGTTAGGGAAGCAATTTCTGAGGGGGAGCAGCTCAGGTTCGAGAGGTAGAAGAAGTACCACCCTCCTACTTTCAGTGGCTTGGCGTCACAGGATACTCAGGGTTTTCTTGAGGAGTGCCACCGCATCCTCCATACTATAGGTATTGCAGAATCTACTGGGGTTGCTTTCACTACGTTCCAGCTTAAGGGAGCGGCCTATCAATGGTGGCGAGCATATGAGTTAGGTAGTCCGGCCAAGGCAGCTTCACTCACTTGGACTCAGTTCGCATATATGTTCTTGAGTGAGTATGTTCCCCAAAGTCTCATAGATGCGCGGCACACAAAGTTTGAGCAGTTGCGCCAGGGTTCTATGACCGTGTCAGAGTTTAAGGTCCGGTTCAATGATTTAGCTAGGCATGTACCAGTCTTGGTTGCTACTGTTAGAGAGTGAGTCCATCGATTTATTGAGGGGCTCAACGCCAATATCAGATTTAGCATGGCCCGAGAGTTGGAGATGAACATCGCATACCAACAAGAGTGGGGATCGCTTGGAGATTAGAGGGTATGTTGACTCGGGAGAGAGAGGAGATGGAGGCCAAGAGGTCTCGATACTCTAGCATATATAGTGGTACCCGTGCCCCACTTGCAGCTCGTCATGTTAGGGGCTATGTGAGTCTCCCTGTTCATTTGGCACTTCGAATTTCCAGCGGCATTCCGCCCACTCTTAGGCCTCAGGATCCTTATTATGCACCGCCATTGTCTAGTGCACCTCCTGCACGGGGTGCTTTCAGCGGTCAGTCCAGCCGATCAGGCCCGAGCCAGCCACAGAAGCCACGTCCTCCAAGAGCTTTCTTTGAGTGTGGTGACACTCGTTATATGGTGAGGAATTACCCTAGACTCGGGAGGGGTGCACCTCCACCGACTACTCAGGCTCTGCGTACTCCACCGGGTCCTCAAGCTTCTTAGTCCATGGTCACTGCACCAGTTGCCACTCCACCTGCACAGCCGGCTAGAGGTGGAGGTCGAGCAGGTAGAGGTCGCCCTAGAGAAGGAGGCCAGGCCAGATACTATGCTCTTCTTGCTAGGACGAAGGCAGTTTCATCCGACTCAGTTATCACAAGTATTGTTCCACTGTGTCATAGAGATGCGTCAGTCTTATTTGATCAAGGCTCCACTTATTCCTATGTGTCATCTTATTTTGCTCCGTATTTAGGTGTATCCCGTGATTCTTTGAGTTCTCCTATTTATGTGTCCACACACGTGGGAGATTCTATTGTTGTTGTCCGTGTGTATTAGTCGTGTTCAGTTGTTCTTGGTGGTTTTGAGACCAGAGCCGATCTATTGTTGCTCAGTATGGTAGATTTTGATATTATTTGTTGCATGGACTGGTTGTCGCCCTATAATGCTATTCTTGATTGTCATGCCAAGACGGTGACGTTGGCTATGCCAGGTATGCCACTGTTAGAGTGGAGGGGTACTTTAGATTATGTTCCTAGCAAGGTTATCTCATTTCTAAAGGCTCAATATATGGTTGAGAAGGGGTGTAATGCTTATCTAGCCTTCATGAGTGATGTCATTGTTGATACTTCTACCGTGGAGTCAATTCTAGTAGTGAGAGATTATCCAGATGTATCTCTGGTGGATCTTCCAGGCATGCCGCCCGACAGGGATGTCAATGTTGGCATTGATTTGTTACCGGGAACTCAGCCCATTTTTATTCCACCCTATTGTATGTTCCCAACAGAGTTGAATGAGTTAAAAAAGATGTTGTAAGAGTTGCTTTATAAGGGCTTCATTCGTCCCAGTATGTTTCCTCGGTGTGCTCCAGTCTTATTTATAAAAAAGAAGGATAGTTCTATACGTATGTGTATTGATTATTGCCAGTTGAACAAGGTTAGAGTGAAGAACATGCATCTATTGCCTCGTATTGATGACCTATTTGATCAGCTACATGGTGCCAGAGTGTTCTCCAAGATTGACTTGCGTTCAGGCTATCATCAGTTGATGATTCGGGAGATAGATATCTCGTAGACTGTCTTCAGGACTCGGCATGGTCATTATGAGTTCCTTGTGATGTCATTTGGGCAGACCAACGCTCCATCAACATTCATGCACTTGACGAACAATGTATTCCAGCCCTATCTTCACTCATTCGGCATTATGTTTATTGATGACATTACGGTGTACTCCCTGACCCGGGAGGATCATGACCATCACCTGATGACTGTGCTTCAAACCTTGAGAGAAATGAAGTTGTATGCAAAATTTTCTAAGTGTGAATTCTTTCTAGATTCGTTGCCATTTTTGGGTCATGTAATATCGAGTGAGGGGATTAACATGGATCCGAAGAAGATTGAAGCAGTGCAGAGTTAGCCCACACCGTCCTCAGCTATGAAGATCCAGAGTTTTCTTGGTTTGGCAGGGTATTACCGTCGATTTGTAGAGGGTTTTCATCTATTGCAGCACCTATGACCAGACTGACCTAGTAGGGTGCTCCGTTTGTGGACCGAGGAGTGTGACAAGAGATTTCAAAAGCTCAAGACAACTTTGACTACAACCCCAGTGTTGGTGTTGCCTTCGGGTTCGGGGTCTTATACTATGTACTATGATGCGTCGTGTATTGGTCTCGATGCGGTGTTGATTCAGGACGGTAGGGTGATTGCCTACGCGTCTAGACAGCTGAAGGTGCAAGAGAAGAACTATTATGTCCATGACCTTGAGTTAGCAACTATTGTTCATGCCTTGAAGATCTAGCGGCACTATGTGTACGGTGTCCCTTGTAAGGTCTACACCGACCACCAGAGTCTTCAGCATCTGTTCAAATAGAAGGATCTTAACTTGTGGTAGCGGAGGTGGTTAGAGCTTCTTAAGGACAATGATATCACCATTTTATATCATCTCGGGAAGGCCAATGTGGTGACCGATGCCTTGAGTCGCAAGGCGGAGCGTTTGGGCAGCTTGGCATATCTACCGATAGTAGAGAGGCCATTAGACTTGGATGTTCAAGCCTTGGCCAATCAATTTGTTATATTGAATGTTCCTAAGCCGAGTCGAGTTTTGGCTTGTGTGGTTTCTCGGTTTTCTCTTTATGATCGTATCAGAAAGCGTCAGTATGACAAACCCCATCTTCTTGTCCTCAAGGAAATAGTCTAGCATGACGATGCCAAGGAGGCCCCTATTGGGGATGATGGCGTATTACGGATGCAAGGCAGGCTATGTGTGCCCAATGTAGATGGCTTACATGAGTGGATTCTCCAGGAGGCTCACAGTTCGTGGTACTCCATTCATCCAGGTGCTGCGAAGATATATCAGGACTTAAGGCAACATTATTGGTGGAGGAGAATGAAGAAGGACATAGTGGAGTATGTACCTTGGTGCCTAAATTGTCAACAAATGAAGTATGAGCATCAACGGCCTGGTGGATTGCTTCAGAGGTTAAAGATCCCAAAGTGGAAATGGGAGCGGATTACTATGAATTTTGTTGTTGGGCTCCCACGGACTCAGAAGAAGTTCGATGCGGTTTGGGTGATTATGGATAGTTTGACTAAGTCAACTTATTTAATTCCAGTGGTGACTACTTATTCTTCAGAGCAGGTAGCTCAGGTTTATATTCGCGAGATTATCAGGCTTCAAAGCATACCGGTATCTATCATCTCTAACTGAGGTACGTAGTTTATATCACGGTTTTGGAGGGCCGTACAATATGAGTTGGGCACGCAGGTGGAGTTGAGTAAAACATTTCACCCTCAGACGAACGGACAGTCCGAGCGCACTATTCTGATATTGGAGGATATGCTTCGTGCGTGTGTGATGGAGTTTGGGGGTTCTTGTGATTAGTTCTTCCTGCTTGTGGAGTTTGTCTTCAACAACAGTTATCAGTCAAACATTCAGATGGCCCCATATGAGGCTTTCTATGATAGGCGGTGCCGGTCTCCGATGGGAATAAGCTAGGCTATTGGGTACAGACTTGCTTTAGGATGCTTTGGAAAAGGTTAACTTGATTCATGATGGACTTCGCACAGCCCAATCCAGATAGAAGATTATGCGGATTGGAAGGTTTGCGACGTTGCATTCATGGTTGGGGAGCGGGTCTTGCTCCGAGTTTCGCCTATGAAGGGTGTTATGAGGTTCGGGAAGAAGGGCAAGCTGAGCCCTAGGTATATCGAACCTTGTGAGATACTTGATAGAGTTGGAGAGGTGGCTTACAGACTTGCACTACCACCCAGTCTAACTGCGGTTCATCTAGTATTTCATGTATCTATGCTTTGGAAGTATCACGATGATTCGTCTCATGTGTTAGACTTCAGTTCAGTCCAGTTGGACAAGGATTTATCTTATGTTGAGGAGCCGGTGGCCATGTTTGACAGGCAGGATAAAGTTGAGGTCGAAGAACAATGCTTCAGTGGAGGGGTCAGCTAGTCGAGGAGGCGACTTGGGAGATCGAGCATGATATGCGTTGTCGTTATCCTCATCTCTTCACCACTTCAAGTATGTCTATATACTTGTTCGAGGACGAACATTTATTTTAAGAGGGGGAAGATGTAACGACCCGGCCGGTTTCTTTGAGTATTGTAGCCCTGATCCCCTAATTTATGCTTTATATATGTTATATTGTGGTTACGTGGCTCGCTAGGGTGTTTGGTTTTGGATTTGGGTGAGTTTCAGAGTGAACTGGGACACATAGTCCTAAGTTAGAAGTTTAAGTCGTAGGAGTTGACCGTAGTTTGACTTGGATTAAGATGACTCCGGAATGGAGTTTTGATGGTTCCAATAGCTTTGTATGGTGATTTTGGTGTAAGAAGCATGTCCAAATATTGATCTAGAGGTCCATAGGTCGTTTCGACGTGATTGGGCGAAAGTTGGAAATTAGAGGAATTTGGAAAGTTTGACCGAGAGTGGACTTTATTGATATTGGGGTCGGATACCGATTCCGGAAGTTGGAATAGGTCCATAATATCGGAGTTGATTTGATATGAATCGGCGTCGGTTTCTGAATTTAGAAGTTCATAGTTCATAGGCTTGAAATTGGGTTGCGATTCATTTAATTCTTGTTGTTTGATATGGTTTTTGGTCTCGAGTAGGTCCGTTGTGTTTTGAAACTGGTTGGTATATTGGGACGGGGTCCCGGGGGCCTAGAGTGTGAATCAGATGGAAATCAGATCATTTTTGGACCTGCGGAGGGTCTGGCCAGATGGAAACAGATGGAAATCAGTTGGAGTGCTGCTGTTCCGGTGTCTTCGCACCTGCAGAGGGTCTGGCCAAACTTGGGTTTGCAGGTGCGGACTTCTAAGCGCAGGTGCTCTTCTCCAGGCACTACGTTGTTTCTCCGTAAAAGCGTAATTTGAGGAGGGGGTCTGGGACAGGACCACATGTACAGTCTCCTTCTCAGCGGAAGCGGGATCGGAGGTGCGAGCCGTGGTCCGCAGAAGAGGAATTTTGAGACTTAAGTGTTTCCCGCACCTGCGACGGTTTTGCTGCTGGTGCGGCGTCGCAAAAGCGACCTAATGGCCACAGATGCATGGAACGCTAGGCAGCAAAGGGGAATTTGAGTGTTTGATTTCATAATTCATTTTGGGACTTTGAGAGATCGGTTTGACGTGAAATTTCGAGGGATTTTCAGAGAGAACTTTGGGGTAAGAAATTCTAACTCATTTTTGATTAATTCCCATGAATCTATTGATAATTTCATCATTTAATTGGTGTTTTAGAGTTTGAAATTGGGGAAAAATTGTAAAAGTTCTTAGACTAAGTTTTTGAATTTTGAAAGGCAAAATGATGTCGGATTTGAATAATTCTTGTATGGTTGTACTCGATATTGAATGGGTATTCGAATTTTATAATTTTGGTTGGGTTCCGAGATGCAGACCCGGGTCGACTTTTCGGGGCGATTTTTTAATTCTTTGCTAAGATCATGATTTCACAATTTAAATTAGTTTCCTATAGTTATATTTATAGTATGAAATATTTTGGCTAGATTGGAGCTGTTCGGAGTTGGAAAATTGAGGAAAAGGCCATCTAGTTGATTGCTTTAGCATGGTTTGAGGTAAGTGACTTGTCTAACCTTGTGTGGAAAAAATTCCCCTTAGGATTTGGTATTGTGGTCATAATATGGTATATGTGAAGGAAGTGTACGCAAGGTGACGAGTGCGTACACGGGCTAAATGTTGAGATTCCGATTTTAGCTGCGTAGTTTCTTTTTGATGCCTTAATTGAGCTACTTTAGCATGTTATAGTCACCATGTTTAGCCTAATTTCACATGTCTACTTTTCTTATCTCTTATTTGCAACTTGTACTACATGTTTAGTTGAATTACTTGCTTTCTTAATTCTGTGTTCATTATTTAACTGTGAAAATTCTTTACTTGAAATTTGCTATCCTTGAAATATCTTGCTGTTGGATTTGGTGTTGAGTTGCAAGGTCCGTGGTTTCGATTAAGGCAACATGCAAGTTGTGAAGTGTTGAGATGGATGTTATGTTTGGGATTCCATGTTATTGTTGAGATGGATGTTGTTATTGTTTGCACGAGGTTTCTATCGTGCTGTTGTTACTATTTGCACGAGGTTTACGTCGTGCCGTTGTGACTATTAATATGCATGCAGTGGTATAAGATCTGGGTATTGAAACACATGCGGTGAGATAAGGTGGGTTTGATACGCGTGGCTAGTAGGAAAACTACTAGAAGGCATGCGGTGTGAAAAGTTAGGCTAAAACGCGGGGTGCTATTTCAGGAAAACCGATTTTCAAAATTAAATGTAAAGGCTCCCGCAGTGATATAAGGAAAGTCTGTGATTTATTTTTATGATTTGAGACTACGAGGTGGTACCTTGGGAGTGCCCCTGTTGATCTTTCTCAATTTGCTGTATTTGACTTATATCTCACCAGGTTTTAGGAATTGTGCGTATTGGGTTACAATTTTATTTACGGTTTTGTTGGAGTTTTAAAGTTTTAAGCTTTTATTTACTGTTTTTCGCATGTTGTTTAGGCTTACCTAGTCTTAGAGGCTAGGTGCCATCAAGACATCCTACGGAGGAAAATTGGGGTCGTGACAAGTTAGTATCAGAGCCCTAGATTCATAGGTGTTATGAGTCACAAGCAGGTTTAGTAGAGTCTCGCAGATCGGTACAGAGACGTCTGTACTTATCTTCAGGGGGCTATGGAACTTTTAGGAAAAGCTTCACTTCTGGATTCTTTATCGTGTGAAATTCATGACTTTAGATTCTAAATTTCTATATTTCTATTCTCTCATAGATGGTGAGGACACGTGCAACTAGATTAGATGACCAGACACCCGCACCCCATGCTAGAGCCGTGAGAGGTCGGGGCCGGGGTAGAGGCCGAGGATGTCAACGAGATGCATACAGAGCACCCGCTTGAGCTGCTATAGAGGAGCCACCAGTAGCTCCGGTTTGAGAGCAGGCACCTGAGACGCCTATTACTGCACCATCACTCCAGGAGACTCTCGCCTAGTTTCTGAGCATGTTCGACACTTTAGCTAAGGCAGGATTGATCCCACTTGCTCCTGCCACATCTCAGGCCGGGGGAGGAGTACAGACTCTAGCTGTCCATACCCCAGAGTAGCAGGTCTAGGTTGACCAGGTCCCAGAGGTCATACCAGCACAGCCAGTCACCCCAGTACATCCCGAGGATAGGGCAGTAGTTTCTAAATGGAGCAGCTCAGGCTTGAGAGGTACAAGAAGTACCACCCTCCTACTTTTAGTGGCTTGGCATCAGAGGATGCCTAGGGTTTTCTTGAGGAGTTCCACCATATCCTCCGTACTATAGGTATTGTGGAGTCTAATGAGGTTGCTTTCACTATGTTCCAGCTTAAGGGAGCGTCCTATCAGTGGTGGCGAGCATATGAGTTGGGTTGTCCGGTCGAGGGAGCTTCACTCACTTGGACTCAGTTCTCAGATATGTTCTTAAGGGAGTATATTACCCAGAGTCTCAGAGATGCATGACGCGCATAGTTTGAGCAGTTGCGCTAAGGTTTTATGACCGTTTCGGAGTATGAGGTCCGGTTGAATGATTTGGCTAGGCATGCACCAGCCTTGGTTGGAAATGGATATCACATACCAGCAGGTAGTAGGGATCCCTAGGAGATTGGAGGGTATGTTGAGTTGGGAGAGAGAGGAGAGGGAGGCCAAGAGGTCTCGAGATTCTGGCACATATAGTGGTATCCATGCCCCACTTGCAGCTCGTCATGGTAGGGGCTATGTGAGTCACCCTGTTCATTTGGCACTTCCATCTTCCAGCGACATTCCATCCACTCCTAGGCCTTAGGCTCCCTATTATGCATCGCCATTGTCTAGTGCACTTCTTGCACGGGGTGATTTCAGCGGTCAGTCTAGCCGATTAGTCTCGAGCCAGCCACATTAGCTACATCCTCTAAGCTCACTTTGAGTGTGGTGACACTTGTCATATGGTGAGGGATTGCCCCAGTCTCAGGAGGGGTGCACCTCTACCGACTACCCAGGCTTCGCGTATTCCACCGGGTCCTCAAGCTTCGCAGTCCATGGTCGCTGCACCAGATGCCACTCCACCTGCATAGCCAGCTAGAGGTGGAGGTTGATCAGGTACAGGTCACCCTAGAGGGAGAGGCCAGGCTAGATATTATGCTCTTCCTGCTAGGACGGAGGCAGTTGCATCTGACTCAGTCATCACAGGTATTGTTCCGCTCTGTCATAGAGATGCATCAGTCTTAGTTGATCCAGGCTCTACTTATTCCTAAGTGTCATCTTATTATGCTCTGTATTTGGGTGTATCCTGTGATGCTTTCAGTTCTATTTATATGTCCACACTTGTGAGAGATTGTATTGTTGTTAATCATGTGTATCGGTCATGCTCAGTTGTTTTTGGTGGTTTTGAGACTAGATCCAATCTATTGTTGCTCAATATGATAGATTTTGATATTATTTTGGGCATGGACTGGGTGTCGCCCTATCATGCGATTCTTGATTGTCACGTCAAGACGGGAACATTGGATATGCCAGTTTTGCCGCGGTTAGAGTGGAGAGGTACTTTAAATTATGTTCCTAGTAGGGTTATCTAATTTCTAAAGGCTCAGCGTATGGTTGAGAAGAGGTGTAATGCTTATTTAACCTTCGTGAGGGATATTTGTGTTGATACTCCTACCGTGGAGTCAACCATAGTAACATCATCTTCCGAGAGCTTGCTTTGAGTATGGTGACACTCGTCATATGGTGAGGGATTTCCCCAGTCTCAGGAGGGGTGAACCTCCACCGAGTACTCAGGCTCCGTGTATTCCACCAGGTCCTCAGGCTTCTCAGTCCATGGTCACCGCACCGGTTTCCACTCCACCTGCATAGCCAGCTAGAGGTGGAGGTCGAGTAGGTAGAGGTCGCTCTAGAGGGAGAGGCCAAGCCAGATATTACGCTCTTCCTATTAGGACAGAGGCAGTTGCATCCAACTCAGTCATCACAAGTAATGTTCCGGTCTGTCATATAGATGCATCAGTCTTATTTGATCCAGGCTCCACTTATTCCTATGTGTCATCTTATTTTGCTCCGTATTTGGGTGTATCCCATGATTCTTTGAGATCTCATGCTTATGTGTCCACACCTGTGGGAGATTCTATTCTTGTTGACCGTGTATATCAGTCGTGTGCAGTTATTCTTAGTGGTTTTGAGACCATAGCCGATCTATTGTTGCTCAATATGGTAGATTTTGATATTATTTTGGGCATGGACTGGTTGTCATCCTATCATGCTACTCTTGATTATCACTCCAAGACGAGGACGTTGGCTATGCAAGGTCTGTCGCAGTTAGAGTGGAGAGGTACTTTCGATTATGTTTCTAGAAATGTTATCTCATTTCTAAAGGCTCAATATATGATTGAGAAGGGGTATAATTCTTATCTAGCCTTCGTGAGAGATGTCAGTGTTGATACTCATACCAAGGAGTCAGTTCCGATAGTGAGGGATTATCCAGATGTATTTTTGGCGGATCTTCCAGGCATGCCGCCCGACAAGGATGTCGATTTTGGCATTGATTTGTTACCTGTCTCTCAGCCCATTTCTATTCAACCCTATCGTATGGCCCCAACAGAGTTGAAAGAGTTAAAGGAGCAGTTGCATGAGTTGCTTATAAGGGCTTCATACGACCCAATGTGTTGCCTTAGGATGCTCCAGTCTTATTTATAAATAAGAAGGATGGTTCTAAGCGTATGTGTATTGATTATTGCCATTTGAACAAGGTTACAGTGAATAAGAGGTATCCATTGCCATGTATTGATAACCTATTTGATCAGCTATAGGGTGCTAGAGTGTTCTCCAAAATTGACTTGCGTTCAGGCTATCATCAGTTGAAGATTCGGGAGCTATATAGCCCGAAGACTACCTTCAGGACTCGGTATAGTCATTACGAATTCCTTATGATGTCATTTGGGCTGACCAACGCCCCAACAACATTCATGCACTTGATGAACAATGTATTTCTAGCCTATCTCGACTCATTCGTTATTGTGTTTATTGACGACATTCTGGTGTACTCTCGGAGCCTGGAGGATTATGAGTATCTCTAAGGACTGTGTTTCAGACTTTGAGAGAAAATAAGTTGTATGTAAACTTTTCAAAGTGTGAATTCTGGCTAGATTCGGTGGCATTTTTGGGTCATGTAGTATCGAGCGAGGGGATCAAGATGGATCCGAAGACGATTGAAGCAGTGCAGAGTTGGCCCAGACCATCCTCAGCTATGAAGATTCGGAGTTTTCTTGGTTTGGCGGGGTATTACTATCGATTTGTAGAGGGTTTCACGACTATTGCAACACCTATAATCATACTGAACTAGAAGGGAGCCCCGTTCAGGTGGACCGAGGAGTGTGATGAGAGCTTTTAAAGCTCAAGACAGCTTTCACTACAACCCCAGTGTTGGTATTTCCTTCGGGAGGCTATGGAACTGTTAGGAAAATCTTCACTTCTGGATTCCTTATCGTGCAAAATTCTTGACTTCGGATTCTAAACTTCTATTTTTCTATTCTCTCACAGATGGTGAGGACACGTACTGCTGGATCAGATGACCAGACACCTGCGCCCCTTGCTAGAGCCGCGAGAGGCCGAGTCCGGGATAGAGGCTGAGGACATTTACGTGGTGCGGCCGGAGCACCCGCACAAGCTGCTACATAGGAGACACCAGTATCTCCAGTTGGAAAGCAGGCACCTGAGATGCCTATTACTGCACTAGCACTCCAGGAGACTCTCACCTAGTTTCTGAGCATGCTCGTCACTTTAGCTTAGGCAGGGTTAAACCCACTTGCTCTTGCCATATCTGAGGTTGGGGGAGGAGCACAAACTCCCGCCGCCCGTACCCTAGAGCAACGGGTCTAGGTTGACCAGGTCCTAGAGGTCATACGAGCACAGCCAGTCACCCCAGTTTCTGAGGGGGAGTAGCTCAGGCTCGAGAGGTACAAGAAGTACCACCCTCTTACTTTCAGTGGCTTGGCGTCAGATGATGCCTAGGATTTTTTAGAGGAGTGCCACTGTATCCTCTATACTATTGGGTTTCCGGAGTCTAGTAGGGTTGCTTTCACTACGTTCCAGCTTAAGGGAGTGGCCTATCAGTGGTGGCAAGCATATGAGTTGGGTAGTCCAACCGAGGAAACTTTACTCACTTGGAGTTAGTTCTCAAATATGCTCTTGAGGGAGTATGTTCCCCAGAGTCTCAGAAATGCGTGGCGCGCAAAGTTTGAGCAGTTGCGCCAGGGTTCTATGACTGTGTCAGAGTATAAGGTCCGGTTCAGTGATTTGGCTAGGCATGCATCAGCCTTGGTTGCTACTGTTAGAGAGCGAGTCTATTGATTTATCGAGGGGCTAAACCCAATATCATATTTAGCATGGCCTGAAAGTTAGAGATGGACATCGCATACCAGCAGGTAGTGGGGATCGCTAGGAGATTGGAGGGTATGTTGACTCGGGAGAGAGAGGAGAGAGAGGCCAAGAGGTCTCGAGATTCTAGCTCATATAGTGGTACCCGTGCCCTACTTTCAGTTCATCATGGTAGGGCTATGTGAGTTGCTCTGTTCATTCTGCACTTCCAGCTTCCAGTTGCATTCCGTCCACTCCTAGGCCTCAGGAACCTTATTATCCACCACCATTGTCTAGTTCACCTCCTGCACGGGGTGCTTTCAGTGGTTAGTCCAGTCGAGCAGTCCTGAGCCAACCACAGCAGCCACGTCCTCCAAGAGATTACTTTGAGTGTCGTGACACTCGTCATATGGTAAGGAATTGCCCCAAACGTAGGAGGGGTGCACCTCAACCGAATACTCAAGTTTTGCTTATTCCACCGGGTCCTCAGGATTCTCAGTCCATGGTTACCGCACCAGTTTCTACTCCACCTGCACAACCAGCTAGAGGTAGAGGTCGAGCAGGTAGGGGTCGCCCTAGAGGGGGAGGCCATGCCAGATATTATGCTCTTCCTGCTAGGACGGAGGTAATTGCATCCGACTTAGTCATCATATGTATTGTTTCGTGTGTATCCCGTGATTCTTTAAGTTTTCCTATTTATGTATCCATACCCATGGGGATTCTATTGTTGTTGACCGTGTGTATTGGTCGTGTTTAGTTGTTCTTGGTGGTTTTGAGACCAAAGCTGATTTATCGTTGCTCAGTATGGTAGATTTTTAATATTATTTTAGGCATGGACTGGTTGTCTCCCTATCATGCTATTCTTGATTGTCATGCCAAGACGGGGACATTAGCTATGCCAGGTCTACTGCGGTTAGAGTGGAGAGGTACTTTACATTATGTTCCTAGCAGGGTTATCTCATTACTAAAGGCTCAGCGTATGGTTGAGAAGGGGCATAA
Organism: Nicotiana otophora; assembly: GCA_000715115.1. Taxonomy (NCBI): domain Eukaryota; kingdom Viridiplantae; phylum Streptophyta; class Magnoliopsida; order Solanales; family Solanaceae; genus Nicotiana; species Nicotiana otophora. The sequence goes on along the minus strand of AWOL01S0037538.1, from coordinate 44,406 downwards.
TGCGTATCTAGCCTTCGTGAGGAATGTCAGTGTTATTACTCCTACCGTGGAGTTAGTTCCGGTACTGAGGGATTATCCAGATGTATTTCTGGCGGATATTTCGGGTATGCCGCCCGATAGGGATGTCTATTTTGGCATTGATTTGTTATCAGGTACTTAGGAAAATTCTATTCCACCCTATCGTATAGCGCTCGTAGAGTTGAAAGAGTGAAAGGAGCAGTTGCAAGGATTGCTTGATAAGGGCTTCATTCGGCCCAGTGTGTTGCCTTGGGGTGCTCCAGTCTTATTTGTAAAGAAGAAGGATGGTTCTATGCGTATGTATATTGATTATCTCCAGTCGTACAAGGTTACAGTGAAGAACATGTATCCATTGCCACGTATTGTTGAACTATTTGATTAGCTACAGGGTACCAGAGAGTTATCCAAGATTGACATGCATTCAGGCTATCAACAGTCTAAGATTCGGGAGCCATATATAACGAAGACTGCCTTCAGGACTCGGTATGGTCATTATGAGTTCCTTATGATGTCATTTTTGCTGACGAACGCCCCAACAACATTCATACACTTGATGAACAATATATTTCAGCCCTATCTTGACTAATTCGTCATTGTGTTTATTGACAACATTCTGGTGTACTCCCGGAGCTGGGAGAATTATGAGAAGCACCTGAGGACAGTGCTTCCGACCTTGAGAGAAAAGAAGTTGTATGCAAAAATTTTAAAGTGTGAATTCTGGCTAGATTCGTTGGCATGTTTGGGTCATGTAGTACCGAGTGAGGTGATCAAGGTGGATCCGAAGAAGATTGAAGCAGTGTTGAGTTGGCCCAGACCATACTCAGCTATGGAGATCCGGAGTTTTCTTGGTTTGGCAAGATATTATCGTCGATTGGTAGAGGGTTTCTCATCTATTGCAGTACCTACGACCAGACTGACCCATAAGGGTGCTCCGTTCATGTGGACCGAGGAGTGTGAGGAGTGCTATCAAAAGCTCAAGACATCTTTGACTACAACCCCAGTATTGGTATTGTCTTCGGGAGGCTATGGAACTGTTAGGAAAGGCTTCACTCTTGACTTTGGATTCTAAATTTTTGTCTTTCTATTCTCTCACAGATGGTAAGGACACGTACAACTGGATCAGATAAGCAGAAATCCGCGCCCCTTACTAGAGCCGTGAGAGGCCGAGGCCGGGGTAGAATCCAAGGACATTTATGGGGTGCAGCTAGAGCACCCGCATAAGCTGCTACAGAGGAGCCACCAGTAGCTCCAGGTGGAGAGCAAGCACCTGAGACGCTTATTACTACACCAGCACTCTAGGAGACTCTCGCCGAGTTTCTGAGCATGTTCGGCACTTTAGCTCAGGCAGGGTTGAACCCACTTTCTTCTACCATATCTCAGGCCAGGGGAGGAGCACAGACTCCCATCACCCATACCCCAGAGAAGCGAGTCCAAGTTGACCAGGTCCCATAGGTTATACCAGCACAGCCGGTCGCCCAAGTTCAGCCCGAGGTTAGGGCAACATTTTCTAAGGTGAGAATCTGAGGCTCGATAGGTACAAGAAGTGCCACCACATCCTCCGTACTATGGGTATTACGGAGACTAGTGAGGTTGCTTTCACTACATTCCAACTTAAGGGAGCGTCCTATCAATGGTAGCGAGCATATGAGTTGGGTTGTCCAGTCGAGGAAACTTCACTCACTTGGACTCAGTTCTCAGATATGTTCTTGAGGGAGTATGTACCCCAAAGTCTCAGAGATGTGTGGCGCACAGAGTTTGAGCAGTTGCACCAAGGTTCTATGACCGTGTCAGAGTATGAGGTCAGGTTCAATGATTTGGCTAGGCATGCACCAGACTTGGTTACTACTGTTAGAGAGCGAGTCCGTCGATTTATCGAGGGGCTCAACCCCAGTATCAGATTTAGCATGGCCCGGAAGTTGGAAATGGACATCACATACTAGAAGGTAGTAGGGATCACTGGGAGATTGGAGGGTATGTTGACTCGAGAGAGAGAGGAGGGGGAGGCCAAGAGGTCTCGAGATTCTGGCACATATAGTGGTACCTGTGCCCCACTTGCAGCTCATCATGGTAGGGGCTTTGTGAGTCGCCCTGTTCATTCGGGACTTCCAACTTACAGCGGCATTTCGGCCACTCATAGGCCTCAGGCTCCCTAGTATGTACCACCATTATCTAGTGCACCTCCTGCACGGGGTGCTTTCAGCGGCCAGTCCAACCGATCAGGCCCGAACAAGCCACAACAGTCACGTATGGTGACATTCATCATATAATGAGGGATTTCCCCAGACTCAAGAAGGGTGCACCTCCACCGACTACTCAGGCTCCGCGTATTCCACCGGGTCCTCAGGCTTCTCAGTCCATGGTCACCGTACCTGTTTTCACTCCACCTGCACAGCCAGCTAGAGGTAGAGGTCGCCCTAGTGGGGGAGGCCATGCTAGATATTATGCTATTCCTACTAGGACGGAGGCAGTTGCATCCGACTCAGTCATCACACGTATTGTTTCGGTTTGTCATAGAGATGCATCAGTCTTATATGATCCAGGTTCTACTTATTCCTATGTGTCATCTTATTTTGCTCCATATTTGGGTGTATTCCGTGATTCTTCGAGTTCTCATGTTTATGTCTCCACACCTGTGGGAGACTCTATTATTGTTGACTGTATGTATCGGTTGGGTTCAGTTCTTCTTGGTGGTTTTGAGACCATAGCCGATCTATTGTTGCTCAATATGGTAGATTTTGATATTATTGTGGGCATGGACTAGTTGTCTCCCTATCATGTTATTCTTGATTGTCATACCAAGGCGAGGACGTTGGCTTTGCCAGGTCTGTCACGGTTATAGTAGAGAGGTACTTTAGATTATGTTCCAAGAAGGGTTATCTCATTTCTAAAGGCTCAGCGTATGGTTGAGAAGGGGTGTAATGCTTATCTAGCCTTCGTGAGGGCTGTCAGTATTGATACTCCTACCGTGGAGTCAGGTACGATAGTGAGGGATTATCCAGATATATTTTTGGCAGATCATCCGAGCATGCCGCCCGATAGGGATGTCGATTTTGACATTGATTTGTTACCGAGCACTCAGTCTATTTCTATTCCACCCTATCATATGACCCCAGCAGAGTAAAAAGAGTTAAAGGAGTAGTTGCAAGAGTTGCTTGATAAGGGCTTCATTTGGCCCAGCATGTTGCCTTATGGTGCTCTAGTCTTATTTGTAAAGAAGAAGGATGGTTCTATGCGTATGTGTATTGATTATCGCTAGTTGAACAAGGTTACAGTGAAGAATAGGTATCCATTGCCACGTATGGATGACCTATTTGATCAGCTACAAGGTACCAAAGTGTTTTCCAAGATTGACTTGCGTTCATGCTATCATCAGTTGAAGATTCGGGAGCCAGATATCCCGAAGACTACATTCAAGACCCGGTATGGTCATTACGAGTTCCTTGTGATGTCATTTATGCTGACCAATACCCAAGCAACATTCATGCACTTTATGAATAATGCATTTCAACCCTATCTTGACTCATTCATCATTGTGTTTATTGACAACATTCTGGTGTACTCCCGGAGTCGGGAGGATTATGAGCAGCACCTAAGGACTGTGCTTCAGACCTTGAGAGAAAAACAGTTGTATGCAAATCTTTCAAAGTGTGAATTCTGGCTAAATGCGGTGGCATTTTTGGGTGATATAGTATCGAGCGAGGGGATCAAGGTGGATCCGAAGAAGATTAAAGCAGTGCAGAGTTGGCCCAGACCATCCTCAGCTACGGAGATCCGGAGTTTTCTTGGTTTGGCGGGGTATTACCATCGATTTGTAGAGGGTTTCTCGTCTATTGCAACACATATGACCAGACTGACCGAGAAGGGGCTCCGTTCAAGTGGAACAAGAAGTATCAGGAGAGCTTTGAAAGTCTCAAGACAGCTTCGACTACAACCCAAGTGGTGATGTTGCCTTCGGGTTCAGGGTCTTAAATTGTGTACTGTGATGCGTTGCGTATTGGTCTCGGTGCGATGTTGATGCAGGATGGTAGGGTGATTGCCTACGCATCTAGACAGCTGAAGATAGATGAGAAGAACTATCATGTCCACGACCTTTAGTTAGCAGCTATTGTTCATGCCTTGAAGTTCTGATGGCACTATGGTTTTAGTGTCCCTTATGAGGTCTACACCGACCACTGGAGTATTCAGCATCTGTTAAAATAGAAGGATCTTAACTTCCAGCAACAGATGTGGTTAGAGTTTCTTAAGGACTATGATATCACCATTATATATCATCCCGGGAAGGCCAATGTGGTGGTCGATGCCTTGAGTCGCAAGGTGGAGAGTTTGGGCAGCTTAACATATCTACCAGTAGCAGAGATTCCATTAGCTTTGGATGTTCATGCCTTGGCCCACCAGATTGTTAGATTGAATGTTTCATAGGAAGTTTGATGCGGTTTGGGTGATTTTGGATAGGTTGATTAAGTTATCTCATTTCATTCTAGTGGTGACTACGTATTCTTCAGAGTAGGTAGCTAAGGTTTATATTCGCGATATTGTCAGGCTTCATGGCGTGCCAGTATCTATTATCTCTGACCGAGGTACGCAGTTTACATCACAATTTTGAGGGCTGTACAACATGATTTGGGCACGCGGGTGGAGTTGAGTACAATATTTCACCTTCAGATGGACGGACAGTCCCAGCGCACTATTCAGATATTGGAGGATATGCTTCGTGCGTGTGTGATGGAATTTGGGAGTTCTTGGGATCCGTTCTTGCCACTTGTGGAGTTTTCCTACAACAACAGTTATCAGTCAAGCATTAAGATGGCCCCGTATGAGGCTTTGTATGGTAGGCAGTGCCGGTCTCCAGTGGGTTGGTTCGAGCCGGGTGAGGCTAGGCTATTAGGTACAGACTTGGTTCAGGATGCTTTGGAAAAGGTTAAATTAATCAAGGATCGACTTTGTATAGCCCAATCCAGACATAAGAGTTATGCCGATCAGAAGGTTCGCGACGTTGCATTCATGGTTGGGGAGCGGGTCTTGCTCTGGGTTTAGCCCATGAAGGGTGTTATGAGGTTCGGGAAGAAGGTCAAATTGAGCCCTAGGTATATCGGACCTTTTGAGATACTTGAGAGGGTTGGAGAGGTGGTTTACAGACTTGCACTACCACCCAGTCTAGCTGTAGTTCATCCAGTATTCCATGTTACTATGCTTCGGAAGTATCACGACGATCCATCTCATGTGTTAGACTTCAGTTCAGTCCAGTTGGACAAGGATTTATCTTCTGTTGAGGAGCCGATGACCATTTTGGACAGGCAGGTTTGAAAGTTGAGGTCAAAGAACATTACTTCAGTGAAGCTTCAGTGGAGGGGTCAGCCAGTCGAGGAGGCAACTTAAGAGCCTTTATCCTTATCTCTTCACCATTTCAGGTATGTTTCTATACTCGTTCGAGGATGAACATTTGTTTTAAGAGAGGGAGGATATAACAACTTGACCGGTCATTTTGAGTATTTTAACCTTGATCCCCTAATTTATACTTCCTCTATGTTATATTGTGGCTACGTGACTCACCGGGGTATTTGGTTTTGATTTCGGATGAGTATCAGAGTGAATTGGGACACATAGTCCCTAAGTTGGAAGTTTAAGTCGTAGGAGTTGACCGTAGTTTAACTTGGATGACAATGACTCAGGAATGGAGTTTTGACGGTTCCAATAGCTCCATATAGTGATTTTTGTCTTAGGAGCACATCTGGATATTGATTTAGAGGTCCGTAGGTCATTTCGGCGTGATTTGGCAAAAGTTGGAAATTGAAGAAATTTGAAAAGTTTGACCCCGAGTGAACTTTATTGATATCAGGTCAGAACCCAATTCCGAAAGTTGAAATAGGTCCGTAATGTCATTTATGACTTGTGTGCAAAATTTGGTGTCAATCAGAGTTCTTTTGATATGAATCAACGTCGGTTTCAGAATTTGGAAGTTCATAGTTCATAGGCTTTAAATTGGGTTACGATTCATTGAATTCTTGTTGTTTGATGTGGTTTGTGGCCTCGAGTAGGTTTGTTATGTGTTTTGCAACTGGTTAGTATATTCGGACGGGGTCCCGGGGGCCCCGGATGTGAATCGGATGGAAATCAGATCAGTTTTGGACATAGGGAACTGCTGAAGTGTTGTTGTTCTGGCGTCTTCGCACCTGCGGAGGGTCTGGCCGCAGGTGCACCTTGTCCATCGCAGAAGAGGAGGAACCAGCCTACGCCTGGGTTTGCAGGTGTGGACTTCTGAGCGCAGGCACGGCTCTTTTCTCCGCAAAAGTGGAAATTGAGGAGGGGGCATAAGATAAGATCGCAAGTGCGGTCTCCTCCTCCGTAGAAGCGGGCTCACAGGTGCGAGCCGTGGTCTGCAGAACCGAAATTTTGAGACTTAAGTGTTTTCCGCACTTGCGATGGTTTTTCCGCAGGTGCAGCGTTGCAGAAGCGACCGAAGGGCCGCAGATGCGAGGATCGCTGGGCAGAAAAGGGGAATTCGAGGGTTTGATTTCATAATTCATTTTGGGACTTTGAGAGCTCGGTTTGAGGCGACATTTCGAGGGATTTTCATAGAGGACTTTGGGGCAAGAAATTCTAACTCCATTTTGATTAATTCCCATGAATTTATTGATAATTTCATCATTTATTTTGTGTTTTGGAATTTCAAATTTGGGAAAAAGTGTAGCAGTTCTCAGACTACGTTTTTGGGTTTTGAAAGGCAAAATGATGTCGGATTTGGATAATTCTTATATGGTTGGGCTCGATATCGAATGAGTGTTCGAATGTTATAATTTTGATCGGGTTCCGAGACGCGGGCTCAGGTCAACGTTTTGGGGGGAGTTTTCAATTATTTGTTAAGATCATAATTTCACAATTTAAATTAGTTTCCTATAGTTATATTTATAGTATGAAATTATTTTGACTAGATTCGAGTTGTTCGCAGTTGGAAAATCGAGAGAAAGGCCTTCTAGTTGATTGATTTAGAACGGTTTGAAGTAAGTGACTTGTCTAACCTTATGTGGGGGAAATCCCCCTTAGGATTTGGTACTGTGGTGATAACCTGTTATATGTAAAGGCTGTGTACACAAGGTGACAAGTGCGTACACGGTCTAAATATTGAGATTTCGATATTAGCTATGTAGTTTCTTTTTCATGCGTTAATTGAGCTACCTTAGCATGTTATAGTAATCATGTTTAGCTTAATTTCACATATTTACTTGTCTTATCTCTTATTTGTAACTTGTACTACATATTTAGTTGAATTACTTGCTTTCTTAATTCCTTGTACATTATTTAACTGTGAAAATTCTCTACTTGAAATTTACTATCCTTGAAATATCTTGTTGTTGGGTTTGGTGTTGAGTTGCAAGGACCGTGGTTTCTATTAAGGCAAGGTGCAAGTTGTGAAGTGTCATTTTATTTAGTTGTTATGTTTGGGCTTCCGTGTTATTGTTGAGGTGGTTGTTGTTATTGTTTTCACGAAATATTTGTCGTGTTGTTGTTACTATTTGCACGAGGTTTCTCCTGTGCCGTTGTGACTATTGATACGCATGCGGTGATATAAGGTCTGGGTGTTGAAACACATGTTGTGAGATAAGGTGGGCTTGATACGCATGGTTAGTAGAGGAACTACGAGAAGTCATGCGGTGTGATAAGGTGGACTAAAATGCGGGAGCTATTTCGGTAAAAATAATGTTCAAAACTAAATATAAAGGCTCCCGCGGTGATATAAGGAAAGACTGTGATTTATTTTTATGATTTGGGACTACGAGGTGGTACCTCGGGAGTGCCCCTATTGATCTTTCTCTATTTGTTGTATTTTTGTTTGGCTGTTATTTTCCTTAACATATAAATCCTTGTTTTCCTTTTGTATTGTATTAGCTGTCTTGATTCCGTGTTATTATCTTTCCGTAAATTCCTTATTGTTTCATTCCCTTGTAATTATCATTATATTTTTTGTCTTGTCTTCTTATTATCTCTAGTAGGGCCTTGACCTTACCTCGTCACTACTTTACCGAGGTTAGACTTGGCACATACTGGGTACCGACTTAGTGTATTCATACTACGTTTCTGCACATGTTTTGTGCAGATCCAGGTACATCCTATCAGCCTCGGTATTAGCACATGAGTGGCTTGCTTTGGAGACTTCAAGATACACCTGCCTGCGTCCGCAGGCCTCAGAGTCTCCTTCTACCCTGTTCTTCCTTATTTCTTTTTATTTTTATAGATAGTGATGTATATGATTATTGGGTATTGTATCTAGAGCTTGTGACTTATATCTCACCAGGTTTTGGGAATAGTACGTATTGGGTTACAATTTTATTTACAGTATTGTTGGAGTCTGGAAATTTTAAACTTTTATTTACTATTTTTCGTATGTTGTTTAGGCTTACCTAGTCTTAGAGACTAGGTGCCCTCACGACATCCTACGAAGGGAAATTTGGGTCGTGGCAGAAAGTCTCAAGAGACGTATGCCCAGCAATTCGGGGCATATGCTCGAGCGTTCGGGGCGTACACCCGGGCATTTGAGGCACGTTTTTGCAGGGAGGCATAACCCCTGAGACTTTTTTAAATTAAAATAAAATTTGTTAAAAACGTCCTTCATATAATATTAAAATTATCAAAAGTCAGCTTGTAATTACTAAAATATTTTTAAGAAGTAACTGAAATGTATTAAATTTAAAAGTCACGACCTTTTTTATTGATTGAAGCCCTAATTAATGGTCTTTCCCAATTTTTTATCTTGTTCGCTAGTCTGCTAATATCTCCCAAAAGTAACGAATATTGAATTTCGTTTTTACAAATACAAAGAGAACTTCATTCTCTTTCATAGTAGCAAGTTCGAATTGCAGGTTAATCATCTTTTTTATTCCTGAATGTAGAAAACTTTATTCTTTTCGACTCAAGTTACATGTGCTTCTATGTAGCATATAATAGATTGTTTTGACTAGTTTTTTGTGAGAATGAAGCGTGTCTATATATATTGTTTCACATATTTATAGTTTTCTTCAATATTTATGTAAATTTACCTATTTATAAATATTTACTGTTATTATATTATTTTATAAAATATTAAAAATTAAATAACCATGTTCGGGGCTTATGTCTCGCTGAGACACATATAAGATGTATCGTCTTACACCCATGTCTTTTAAAATACCGCAGTAAATATACTTTCGATAGTAAGTTAAGTTTTTAGTTGAGTTGATGACACTCTCTAAGAATTTTAATTTCTCGTGAAGCAGTAGTTGTCGAAATAGCAATCCTTGGTTGTTTAAACAGATGAAAGATTATGAATAAGTCAAACGAGTCTTTCTGGTCACATTAACTATCCCTATCTATATATTTATGCGCAGGGACATCCACATGAAAAATACATACATATTCCTTTATGGGTAGTCTATGTGAAGTGACTACGAGAATTATTCGAGGGATAGGGGGAAATTCGAGAATTTCTCAATTCCAATTTTGGTATTCATATTCAGAGCTTTCAATTCATGGTTGGAATATTTTTACAGTGGCCTCCAGCTTGCTGTAGTAACTCATTGTGCCAAAATAAACGTGCAAGCTAACTAAGGTCAACTTCTATAGCTGTTGTAGAATCTTACTTTTAATTGTCTGGAATAGTGATATACTACTCCATTAATCATACTACATCGTTTCTATGTGTCTAAATTTAAATTTAATTTGGTAAATATGCCTTCCAGCTGGTATATACTAGAGAATTGCTATGTATTTCGAGTTTCATAACACGAAATAACTTAGACCTAATTATCGTAATAGCCCATATTTTGATTCCTAAAAGATGGGATAGTAAATATAGCAAATGCAATTTTAGACAGTAATATACAATTAAAAACGTCAAACTCAAACACAATCTTTCATGCCAACATTTATCACTAACTAAACTCTAACTTTATGTACTTGGTAGTTGGTACAATGAACCTTTCCTTTTCGATTAATGTGGAGCTCTTTTGTTTTGGAAGGTGATGCGGCCAAACACACACGCAAGTATCTGCGGTACTCAAGTAATAAAATGACTAAAAGTCAGATGTCGAACTCACGAGGATTTGTTATCAACTTTTAACTAAATTAGACTATCCTAATTATCTAGACAAGGATTAAACCTAGAAGTATTTGACTCTAAGCTAATTAAGAGAAAAAGAAAACAAATATTGAACTGTGAACAAAGGAAGAGTAGATTTTTATGTTATTAATACGATGAAAACGATCTAGGGTTATGGGCTATCTAACAATCCTATAGTATTCTTCAACTGAATTAACTAATTAATTTATCTGGTTTATTGGTTGACAAGGTTAATATTACTCATAAGAATCTATCAAGTTCTTACTCGCATATTCAAGCTAACCTAACGCCTATATATCTACAGAGATAGAATCAATAAGAATGCATCCGTAATTCCCGTATAATAACCAAACAAGACAATTAGCATATGTGTATCCTAACCACAAATCCTTTCTCCAATGCCCAGGTTCAAGAACTTGCTCTATCCAATCCTATGTGCAATCTAGAATTCCCACTTCCGAATTCAACTCTAGATTCGTAGATAGTATTTAATTGGTAATCAAGCAATTAAATAATTAAGTGCAAGCTGGAATAAATAAACCAGTACGATAAATTAAGAAATCAAAATCAATATTCGAATAATAATAGTCATGAAAGAACCACAACCCTAGAACGCGAAGTTTAGCTCCACATAAATATGGTAGCCAAATAATAAATCATACAAAGTTTGGTGAAAAAAAGATGAAACATGACCTCCACGGCGGCTCTGTGCTCTCTCTTTGTCAAAAGTTCCTCTCAAAAAAGTCCTCCCCAAAGTCCTCTCTTTCAAAAAGTGGCTAGCTATCATATTTATATCGTTTAGGGTTCAGTTGGGGCGGATTTGGCTTCTCGTATTTCGGATTGGAGAAGTTGATTTTTTCTGCTCCGGTCCTGATCTGGCGAAGCGAACCTCGCTTCACTGTCCCAGATTTCTGTCTTCAACTTTTCTTTCGCCAATTTTGCTCCTATTTGATCCATTTTCGCGCAAGTTCGTTCCTACACATAAAAAATACGTAATGAACATACTTTTACTTCAAAAGTAGTGTGAATTCCCGCAACTCACACAAGAATTAATACACACACTCAAATCATGTACTTTTCACCTTTTATCAGCAGGTGAATTGCAGCTGGATGGGCCGAGATAGAGTGAACTTTTTACTTAAAAAAAACTCTACAAAATTTGCTTGTAACAATCTTTCGAGAGTCACAAATTGAGGACAAAATTACTCGCAGTTAATGTTTGTCCAAACTAATAAACGGATAATATGTGTGTTTTAAATAAAAATCTATGGTCTAACTATAGTTAGTTAATCAATATGCATTTCCACTTAAACTTATGAGCTGCAAATAAATTAATGTAATTATGAAGCGCAAGGAAGAAATATAAATTCATCCTACTTTGTATACTACAACAACAAACACAATGTAAGATTATAAAGTGGGGCTGGGGAGGGTAGAGTATATGCTGACCTTACACCTACCTTGTGAAGATAGAGAGGCGGTTTTCAATAAACCCACGGCTCAAGAAAAAAATAAAAAATAAGCAGACACAACAAGTAGTAACAACTGCAATATATGGTGACATGGTGACACGGTGATAGAATAATCAAAGCGAATATACTGACATATAGAAAAATGAATCTGCAGATAAGAAGGTGCGAAAATATGAGACTAATACTAATGATGTAGGCATGCAAATGAGACATTCCCGCCTATCTACTAACCTTCTATCCTAATTTCTAATCTCCACCCCTTCCTATATATCAAGGTTCATGTCCTCAATAAGTTGTACAATGTCATGCCTAATCACCTCTCCCCCAATACTTCTGTTTATCCTCAAAATCAGATATACGTGGACTAATTGATACAAAATGATAAATTAGATCGCAATTGAAATAAATAATGAAAAAGTAAATGCAAACCAAATGAATTAAATAGTATCAGCCTTGGAAGGTTAGCCACCCTCGAGCCAGGTACCTTTCGATCGGTGTCAGGATACAGAAGAACAAGAGTTTAAAGAGAAATAATAATAATGTATTGCTTTGGGATGCGTGTTACAATGTGTTAAACGAATTATCAGACCCCTCCCCCTTTATAGTAGAGGAGTCTTACTTTAGGTATAATTCTATAAAAGGTAAAAAAATCCCTTGATTAGCTGATTGCCGGTTCCTTATTGATACGTGCCAAAATTTTCGCCGTAATACCTGACTGGTCACGGATATTTCGGTCTTCTGTTAGTTATACTAACAATATTTCTTCGAGCTCAATCGGGGCTAAGGTCGACGCCGGGATTACAGACTCAATATTGTCAAAGACAGGCATTCTGACCTCGGGTTCTAGCTCGGTGGGACTCGGGGTCGATCTTTAGTCCTTGGTTGTCATATTCCGAGCCTAACTTGCCATGTCATAGGAGAGCTCGATTCCGACCGTATACATATAGTCCCCTCAGTTTTCGAAGAGTAGACGACGAGAAATGATATGACCTTTCGATTCTTTCTTCGACACTACACGATAGAAACGACAAAACAGTCGAAACGCCTCATCAGTCAAGTCTTAATGGCATTAAATGTTTGTCAGTTGCTGGTCGGCCACTCTTGGATGCCAACCGTCGTTGAAAAACTATAAATATCCCCTCATTTGCTTATTCAAACTTTATATTCAAAGCTTCTGCCCCCGTACCTTAGCAATCTCAATATTTTCAGGCACTCATATTTGAGGTCTTTTTATAAGAACTTATGTTCCATCTTCATCCCAAGCCATTAAATGTACTCTTTTAACTTTCTCTTTTCCTTATTTCCTCTCCATAAACAAATGGCAAAAACTTCCGAAATTTTTCCCCAAAAAGAAACTCCTTCTACCTCGCGGCCGGCTACTGAAGAGACCGCTTCATGTACTGCTGTCGTAGAACCAACACTGGAACCTCCTCTAAAAATGTTCATCTCATGGAGGTGTTCGGTCAATGCTGATTTTAAAGTCGAGAAGCCCTCCTCCGTACCAGGCCGGTGTGAGAAGGTCTCGAGGTATATCTGCTCGATCACCGAAGATATTCTCTCCGAAGTCAAAAAGGATTGTAACTGGGTTGACGAATATGTGGTAGTTCCCGAACCTGACGAAGCCATCACCACCCACGTCAAGGGATTCTTAAGTGTTTACACTTATCCCTTCACGTTAGGCCCCTTGGACCCGGTTATCGTCGACTTTTACAAAAGATACGACGTAACCCTCGGTCAAATTTACCCTTCTTTCTGGAGGATCGTAATCCTCCTCTGTTGCTTTGTAAGCAAGATCGAAGGGTGACCTTTCACTTTCGACCACCTCATGCATCGATACGGTCCCCAACTCTACCGGGGGGACTGATCAAACTCGCCCGTCAGGCCAGTAAGGCCCCATACTCGAGTATCGAAGAAGATAGGGATCGAGGTTGGCTAGGCCATTTCGTTCGAGTGAAGACCTCGGACTTGTCCCGACCGAGAACATGTCGTTCCCTGAGAAGTGGAACATGTCACGTAAGTATATAATTTTGCTTCTAAGATTTTATTTATCGCCTTTTTCCTTCCTTCTTATCGGTGTTCTGTGATGGTGCAGTTGTTTCACGGATCCTAAACAGTTCCTATACTCAAGGAGTAGGTCTAGGGCATCATATCACAAATACCTTATTCTGAGCGCTCGTGGCGCGAACTTTCAAAGGGCCGAAGGGAGGCGCGTTCGCACGGTGAGATCTCTTTCATGAGTAATCTTTGGTTTCCTTTTCGCATGATTAAGTCCTTACTTGTTTTATTTCTTTTTTGCAGGTTTACCCAAGGATGTCCAAGTGAGGCCCCCATCTGGTAGTGACGATTTCCACACCGAACCCGCTGCTCCGAAACAGGGTAAAGAGAATAAGAGAAAAAGGGCTCTGAGTTCTACGAGCTCGGAGAAAAAGAAACCAATGAAGAGGCTGATCCGCAAGCTAAAATAAACCAACTCCCGAATACTTTATTCGGACTCTCTATGCCGGCTCAGGGATGAGTCTGAAGAGGATGCAATTTTAGTGGCCCGGGAGCCATCGATCCCTAAAGAACGGACTCCAACCAAAGGGGGACGATAGAGGCCAATCCCTCCTAAACTCAAGAGGTCAATGCATCAGCGAGGGTCGAGAACCCTCAAGATGCCGGTTCTGCTCCACCCGGTGTCATCTATATAATGGGATCGCCTTTGTTCAGGGACTCAATGTTCGGTGAAGCTCTAGCGGCGAAAGAGCGTTCAAATGAGCGGGTCCAAGGTGTGAACGATCCCTTCCAAAGCTTTTTTGATGGCATGGATTATATAGCCACGGGGGATGTCACCGGATTGGGTGATTTAGAAGTACCAAGAAGAAGTCCGCCCTCTGAGACAGGTGGGTCTAGCTCGAACCCGAGATTGGTCAACCGATTCCCTGCCCCGAGTGCCGATGCCGGTCGGAAGTGGTCGATCATTTTCTCTATTTCAGAGGACGCCCGGGTACGTTTTGCACCTTTTGGGGTAGCTAGTCCGGTGCCTGGTGACTGAAGAAGACCGGTCAAAGATGAACGAGGTGGAATCTCCATGCTTGTTCAACAAAGTACATCAGACATTGAATTGGGTAAGGTGTTTCCAAACCTTTTCATTTTCCAGCTTTGGTTACTTAATGATCTTAATATTTTTCCTTATATTCGCAGGCCTTGGTGCTTCACTACGCAATCTTCCTCAGATATCGATAAGAGTTGAGTCTCCTCGAGGCCGAAGCGAAAGAGCTTATTGAGAAGAGAGAGATATACAAACTTCTCAGTGAGCAACGCCAGGGGGAGGTTAAGAGCCTCCGAGCTGAGCTGGAGGTGTTTCTAAAGGAGCATGCCGACTTGGTCGAGGAGGTAAAACTATTTGAGGTTAGTGACAAAGAGCAAGGCTCAGTGACTAACGATCGGAATCCGCAGGTCCAACAAAACAATTGATCAGATCGGTCAAATACGAGCTGAGATGGATGTTGTCAAGGCCGAGACCGAGAAATTGAGGGGCAGGATGGATCATCTTGCCTCGGAAAAAGAGGCTGCTCGGGTGCAACTGACTTTGGCTGAGGTCCATCTTCGAGTAGCAAAGGCAAAGGCTGAGGAGCAGGCCAAAAAGATTGAAGAGCTTCAGTCTCGGTTAAGCTCGGCTGCCTCTGATAGAAAGATTATGGCGAAGGAACTTGAAACGGCCAAGTCAGCAGCCGCGATGGTTAAAGCCGACGCCGACAAGATGGTGGCCCAATATAAGGTCCATGCCGAGGCGGCCCAGGACCACTTGAAAGACATTGTTGAATACGAGAAGCGGTAGTCACGAAGAGAGGCCCTTGATGGGGTTCATGATCGGGGTTTTGATCTATCGGCCGAGTCTAAATTGCTAAGGAGCTCGAGGCCAAGGCCGAGGCTAAGAAATTGGCTTACCCCGAGGAAGAAGAAGAACACTCTGAGGGTTCCGATGGAACCGGGGGCGAAGAAGACCAGGCTATTAAGACGCCTTTGTAGATGTTTTTGCTTTTTTCGTACTTGTGCACTTTTGTACTTTTTCAAGGCCATTTGGCCTTTGTAAAGATTGTATATAATATACAAGGCTTGTTTTTCCCTTCGACAGTTTAAGAATTTTGTTTTCTTTTGATTTATTCTTTATGTCTGCAAAGATCGAAATGTTTTAGCATAAAATAGTTTTGAACAGACCTTGCCTTCGATATTATTTTGTTTAGGTCCCCAAAGTACTTATGATTTTTTAGATTATAGTTTTCCTAAGGTAGCCTTTAGAACCGGTTATAAAATTTTGAAGGCCTTGTTTTTTTGTTACGGATCTCGAACGTCTCCAAGCCGTTTTAATATGGTTGTAGCCTTTAGTTCGGGTGTAGCCCAGTGGTCTGGTTACCCCGAGTTATTCGGGCGTGCCTAAGATAATATTCCTCGAATGGGGATGGCCGTAACCTTTAAGGTGCGGGCGCTGCCTAATAGGTCTCGTGCCCCCGGGCTACGATAGCCTGAGCCGTTCGAGTTTGTTTCTCGACGGCATCCTCCGATTGGAAGTGATCGTTTGAAACCAGGTAAAGTCCTCCCTTGGGCTCGAAACCTTTAGGGGATCGAATGTAAAACATTCCCTAAGAGAAAAAGAAAAAAGAGAAATTACTAAGGGACAAGATATTTATCTGCAAGGTAGAAACTTCTTTTTATTCTTGAACGTAATAGTTACACATGTGTACAAATTTTGTGCCAGCGCTCGAGTAGTATATATGGGCACGGTTTATTTGACCGTTTGGCCCTTACAGTAAATCCTATCGATCGAGCCGAGACCATTCAATCATAAAGTTTTCTTCCATGCTAAAGTCGTTATCCGAGGGTGATGCCCCCAGTGTTCGAGGCCAAGCGTAGAGAGGCCTCGAATACTGTTATCATGATCTTCGATACCGGTTCATAATCGGCCTTCAATTCTATATTAGCACGATTTACTGTTTTCTCATTAAAAACCTTGATGGAAAGCCCATTTGGGACAAACCAGTTCAAGGGAAAAAGAGTGCAACACGTGCTTTCAGGCCTAAAAATTGTATCGTTCTTTGATGATTGCCTGCAAGTGTTAGTTCGTAATGTAAATAAATAAAAGGAAATGAATGGGGTCGTATCTTTACAGTAGTATCGCTTCAAGTGAGTTATGTTCTAATTGTTCACTAGTTGCTCACCGTTTATTGTTCTGAGCTTGTATGATACTTTACCGGTGATCTCGATAATTTTATAAGTTCATTCCCAATTCAGTCCCAGCTTTCCTTCATTTGGGTTCCCCGACATTGAACTATCGAAGGTTGACCCTTTGATTTTAATATCTCTCGATCCGCTATTTTAGGGCGGCCAACCGGACAAGGGCTGCTTCGCGCCTTTCATCTAATAGATCTAGGCTCATGTTCAAAGCCTCGCCGTTCGATTACTTAGTTACATAGCGCAACCTGCGGCTTGGTTCTCCAACTTTGACTGGTATTAGAGCTTAGGCACTATAAACTAGTGAGAACGGAGTGGCACCGGTACTGGACTTCGAGGTCGTACGGTATGCCCATAAGATTTCGAGCAGGATTTCCTTCCATTTTCCTTTGGTGTCGGTCAACCTCTTCTTGAGGTTTTGTCTTATGATTTTGTGGGTCGATTCTGCTTGTCCGTACCCACTAGGGTGGTAAGGTGTTGATAGGATCCTTTTTATCTTATGATCTTCAGGAAACTTGCTAACTTTGCTGCTGATGAATTGTTTCCTGTTGTCGCACACGATCTCGACTGGCATTTCGAACTGGCATATGACATGGTCCCAAATGAAATTGATGACTTCCTTCTCCCTGACCTTTTCGTATGCCTGGGCTTCCACCTACAAAGAAAAATACTCAGTTATAAACAATATAAATTGAGCCTTACCGGGTGCCCACAGAAGGGGGCCAACGATATCCATTCCCGACTTCATGAATGGCCATGGTGACAAAATTGAATGCAGCAGCTCCCCGTGCTGATGAATCATCGGAGCATGTCTTTGACATTCATCACATTTTCGAACGAACTCCTTCGCATCCTTTTCCATATCGATCAAGTAGTAGCCGGCTCTGATCACTTTCTGAACCAATGATTCTGTGCCTGAATGATTTCCACAGGTGCCTTCATGGATTTCCCTCAAAACGTACTCGGTATCCCCTAGTCCTAGACATATCGCGAGTGGGCCATCGAATATTCTTTTGAACAGGGTTCCTTCTTCGGACAGGCTAAACCCAGCTACCTTTGTACGCAGGGCCCTTGATTCTTTTGTATCCGAGGGCAATTGTTTGGTCTTCATATATTCTATATATTCCTCCAGTCCCAAGTTAGGCTCGTTGAGTTAATCTCGGCATGGCCTTATTTCATTACCAATCTCATAAGTTGTACGACTGCCCCCGAGTTGAACTCGTCATCCTCGATCGATGACGCTAAATTAGCGAGGGCGTTGGCCTCACTGTTTTGATCCCGAGGTACGTGTTGCAAAGTCCATTCTTTGAACTGATGTAGTGTTACCTGCAACTTATCCAGGTACCTTTGCATTCGTTCTTCTCTGACTTCGAACGTCCCATTAACTTGGTTCACCACAAAGAGGGAGTCGCACTTGGCTTCGATCACCTCTGCCCCCCAAGATTTTGGCTAGTTCGAGACCTGCAATCATGGCCTCATATTCGGCCTCGTTGTTAGTCAATTTCACAGTCCTAATAGATTGTCCGACTACATTATATGTTGGTGGCTTCAATACAATGCCAAGTCTGGAACCTTTTGCGTTTGAAGCGCCGTTCGTAAAGAGGGTCCAGATCCCCGAGGAGGTTCCTGAGTTTATTAATAACTCTCTTTCGACCTCGGGTATTAGGGCTGGTGTAAAGTGGGCCACAAAGTCTGCCAAAATTTGAGATTTAATGGCGGTACGGAGTCGATATTCAATATCATACCCACTGATTTTCACGGCCCATTCGGCCAACCGACCCCAGAGCTCGGGCTTATGCATAACATTCCTCAACAGGTAAGTAGTCATGACACATATTGGGTGACACTGGAAGTATGGTTTTAGCTTTCTAGAGGCGCTTAGCAAAGCGAGCGCCAGCTTTTCTAGGTGAGGGTACCTAGTTATGGCCTCACATAGGATCCTACTAACATAGTAAATTGGAAATTGCGTACCTTGATTTTTTCGGACTAGGACTCCACTTACCGTTATCTCCGATACTGCCTAGTACAAAAATAGTTATTCGTCTGTCTTCGGCGTGTGAAGCAGTGGCGGGCTCGATAGATACCGCTTGAGTTCCTTCAGGGCCCGTTGGCACTGCGGGGTCCATGAGAACTTATTCTCCTTCTTCAATAGTGTGAAGAACCGATGGCTCTTTTCTGATGACTTCAAGATAAATCGCCTCAGGGCGGCTATGCGCCAGGTTAATCTTTGCACGGCCTTTACGTTGTCTACAACCGTGATATCTTCGATGGCTTTGATCTTGTCGGGGTTGATGTCAATTCCCCGGTTGGATACCATGAATCTGAGGAATTTACCTGATCCAACTCTTAACGCACATTTCTCTGGGTTCAGCTTCATATTGTATTTCTTCAATATACTGAAGGTTTCCTGCAAATGCGTTAAATGGTCCTCTGCTCGCAGGGACTTAACCAACATATCGTCAATGTAAACCTCCATTGATTTTCCTATTTGTTCCTCGAACAACCAGTTTACTAGGCATTAGTAAGTGGCACCGGTATGTGCCGTATTTAGTGATGAAGGAGGTTTTTTCCTAATCACCCAGGTCCATCCGTATTTGGTTGTACCCAGAGTAGGCATCGAGAAAACTGAGGATCTTGTGGCTGGTCATGGCATCGATCATACGATCTATGTTGGGTAAAGGGAAAGAGTCCTTGGGACATGCCTTATTCACATCCTTATAGTCTACACATATATTTAATTTATTCCCTTTTTCAGGGACTACTACTACATTTGCTAACCAATTTGGGTATTTAACCTCCCGAATGAAACCTATTTTAAGGAGTTAAGATACCTTGTCCTTGATGAAAGCATGTTTGACCTCGGACTGGGGTCTCCTCTTCTGCTTCATCGGATGGGACTTCGGGTCCAGGCTTAGCTTATGAGTGGTTATTTCTGGCGGGTTCCCTGCCATGTCAAGGTGGGACCAAGCAAAACAATCTTCATTAGCTATAAGAAATTGAATGAGTTTTTTCCTGAGCTCGGAGATTAACCCCGTGCCTAGGTATACCTTTCGATCTGGCAAGTATTCACTCAATACGACTTGTTCTAGTTCTTTGACCGTTGATTTTGTAGCGTCGGAATCATCGGGGGCTATCATTCCTCTGATTATGTCGAGCCTGGTATAAGTGATTGCTATTTGGCCCCATCTTTGACCATCTAGTTCGGATCCTCCGCTGTTGAGATTGTGGATGCTGGGATCACTTCATCGACCGCGAACATTTCCTTGGCGGCCGATTATTCCCCATGAACTGTTTTGACTCCGTTGGGTATTGGGAATTTCAGCACCTGGTGCAGCGTCGAGGGTACTGCTCTCATGTTGTGGATCCATGGACTCCCGAACAAAGAGTTGTACCTCATGTCTCCTTCGATCACATAAAACTTAGCTTCCTGGATAGTCCCGGCGGTGTTCACCGGTAAGGTTGTCTCACCCTTAGTGGTCTCACATGCCATGTTAAATCCATTTAGAACTCGGACTTCATACACAATTTGATCTTGTAGGCCGAGTTGCTCTACGACCCTTGATCGGATGATGTTGGCCCAGCTACCTGGATCAATTAACGCACACTTAACTCAAATTTTATTTGCGAGTACAGATATTCCCAGTGCATCATTGTGGGGCTGCATGATCCCTTCCGCGTCCTCTTCATTGAAAGACAAGGTTCCTTCTAGTATGTAATCTCGAGTCCATTTTTCTCTCGTGATGGATACTTTGGTGCGCTTCAACATCGGCCCCTGAGGGACATCGACCCCACCAATGATCATGTTGATGACATACTAAGGTTCTTCTGGTTCGGTCTATTTTGATATAATCCATATTCCTGAAATGATTCATGGCTCGGTCGCTCAGGCATTCTCGAAGATGCCCATTGTTAAATAGTCGGGCTACTTCCTCTCTCAACTGTCGGCAATCCTCCGTTCTATAGTCGTGGGTGCTGTGATATTTACACATCTGGTTAGGTTTCCTTTGGGTTGGATCGGATTGTAGAGGTCGAGGCCATTTGGTATCTTTGATGCGTCCGATAGCTGATACAATGGCGGCGACATCAACGTTCAAGTTGTATTCCGATAACCTCGGTGCTTCTTTAGGCCCAATGGTCCTGTCGAAGCTATTTTTGCTCATAATCCCCCGGTTGCTTTGACCACGATCACTTCTTCCTTCATTTCTCATAGAGTTCCGCCCGGAACCTCTGTTTCTTTGGTCTCCATTATATGGCTGATACCGATCCCTGGTTGATCTCGGTTTACGATCGATGTCTCTCTTCACTCTGTCGATGGTTATGACAGGATATACGGACACGGAGGGGGCCCCAAGCTGATCATCTTCGATCCTGATTTTTGATTGATATCGGTTATGTACATCAACCCAAATGACGGTCGGATATTTTATCAGGTTCTGTTTCAACTGTTCTGAGGCCAATGAGCTTTGAATATTGAGTCCTTGGGTGAAAACTTGAACATACCAATCATCAGCGACCGGTGGAAGGTCCATTCGTTCCATTTGAAATCGGAACACAAATTCTCTAAGCATCTCATTTTCCTTTTGTTTGACTTTAAAAAGGTCTGATTTCCTGGTCTCGACCTTGATGGCCCCGGTGTGCGCTTTCACGAAAGAATCTGCAAGCTTAGCAAATGAGTCAATAGAATTAGGAGGTAAGTTGTGATACCATATAATAGCCCCTTTTGACAGGGTCTCTCTGAACTTCTTTAACAGGACAGACTCGATCTCATCATCCTCCAAGTCGTTCCCTTTGATGGCACATGTGTAAGAGGTTACATGCTCATTTGGGTCGGTAGTTCCGTTATACTTAGCAATCTCGGGCATGCGGAATTTCTTAGGGATCGGTTTTGGAGCCGCGCTCGGAGGAAAATATTTTTGTACGAACTTCTTGGAATCCAGGCCTTTCAATATTGGCGGTGCTTATGGGATTTGGTCTACCTTGGAATTGTAGGTTTTCACCTTTTTTTTATTAGCTTCGATTTTCGTCTCCCCTGATTCTATCCGTTTTGTCATCTCTTCGAGCATCTTTATGATCTCGGGGGATAGCCCCCGATTCATTTTCATTTGACCTTTATGCGACCGGTGCATCCATGCGGGTGATTTTTCAGGGTGGATCAGGTTAAACTCTACTCGGTGCACGGCTTTGGTTATGTAACTGAGCTATCACCGCCTGTTGATCCTGCAGCATTTCGAAGATCAGCCGTAAACTGATCCCGTCTCCTCCAATATTTTGTGTATTTTGAGTTATCGATCGGGCTCCACCTCGGACGCTATTCTCGGGGTCGGTAGGCATGTTTGCATCGATATCCACATGTGAATTAGCGTCAATCGGGCCCGCGGCCAGAATTTCTATGGGATCAACGGGTGGTACCTCGTCACCGGACGCTATGTTGTTATTTGCACCGTGATGACCAGACTCATTGTCAATTTGTAGGGGTGCTGATTGAGAATTCAACATTTTGAGTTTTAACTTGCAATTAGATACACTTCAAAGAATAAATGTAAAGTAGCGTGTGTTATGGAGATTTGTATCAAATAACCATTATTATCCTTAGCTCCACGGTGAGCGCCAAACTGTTTACCCTCAAAATCTGATAACAATTGAATTTGTAAATGGTTTTAAGCATATATGGACTAACTTGATACAAAATGATAAATTAGATCGCAATTGGAATAAATAATAACAAAGTAAATGCAAACCACACGAATTGAATAGTATCAGCCTTGGAAGGTTAGCCACCCTCGAGCCAGGACACTTCGATCGGTGTCAGGATACAGAAGAACAAGAGCTTAAAGAGAAATAATAACAATGTATTGCTTTGGGATGCATGTTACAATATGTTAAATGAATTATTAGACCCCCTTTATATAGTAGAGGACTCCTACTTTAGGTACAATTCTATAAAAGATAAAACATCCCTTGATTAGCTGATTGTCGGTTCCTTACTGCTAGGTGCCGAGATTTTTGCTGTAATACCTGATCGGTTACGGGTATTTCGGTCTTCTGTTGGTTATGCTAACAATATTTTTTCGAGCTCGATCGAGGCTAATGTAGACACTGGATTACGGACTCAATGTTCTTGAAGAATGGCATTCTGACCCGGGGTTCTAGCTCGGCAGGACTCGGGGTCGATCTTTAGTCTTCGGTTATCATCTTTCGAGCATAACTTGCCATGTCGTAGGCGAGCTCGATTTCGACCGTATACAACTTCTTTGGCCTACATCTACCTATCCTCATCTCCACCATGACCAACCTCTCACATCGCCTTGAGGCATCTATGCACCTCCTCTTCACATGCCCGTACCAACTCAGTCTACCTTTCTGTTTGTTGTCCCCATGGGCATTACTAAAAATTCGACCAAAATCGACTGCGGCCAACCGATTGACTTTGGTCGGTAATAAAAACCGGCCGAAAAATTGACCGAAGTCGGTCAGTTTATAAAAATATTTTATTTTTTAATTTTCTTTACCAAACCGACTAACGTCGGTTGATTCGTTTTTGGCGCAAAAATGGAAAAAATTATTTTTACGTCCCACGAAATTTATTTTTCAAGAAACCGACCAACTTTGGTTGGTTTTTCATTTAAAATAAAATAAAATTGATATTCAAAAAACCGACCGAAATAGGTCGGTTATTTCACCGGTCATTTTGAAAAACCAACTGATTTCGGTTAGTAATTTTATATTTTTTAATAAAATCGACCGAAATCGGTCGATTATTTTCGCGCGAAAATGCAATTAAAGAGTATAAATAAAATAAAAAAAAGTCTTAAATCAAAATAAACCTATGGTCTAGTGGTAGAATAGTATCCTTCCACAGTACAGACCCCGGTTATATTCTCAGATGGTGCAGTTTCAGTTACATAGTTAAAAATACTGACCGACTTCAGTTGAAAAATACTGAGCTACTTCAGTTGGTTTTTCGGCAGATTTTTTCTTTTTTGGTCGTTTGTGCAATTTAATTGACCGGTCGGTTGCAACCAACCAAAGTCGGTCGGTTGACTGTACCGACCATATGATTACCGACCGCCACCAATCGATCGATTTTCGATCGACTTTTGCCAATTACCGATCAACATCGGTCAGTTTTAGAAGTCGATTTTCCTCCCTTTTTAAGTAGTGGGGGGCCACTCTCACATTATCCCAAAAATCTTCATTCCTAATCTTATCTCTCCTCGTATGTCCACACATCCATTTTAGCGTTCTCATTTTTGCTACTTTCATCTTTTGGATATGGGTGTTCTTGAGAGGCCAACAGTACTCTGCCCCATACAACATAATTGGTCTAATCAACACTCCATAAAATTTGCCTTTAAGTCTTGGTGGCACATTCTTATCACATAAAATCCTAGAAGCCAACCTTCATTTCATTCACCTCGCTCCAATTCGATGTGTGACATCCTCGTCAATCTCTCCAGTACCTTCGATTAGAGATCTAAGGTACTTGAAGCTCCCTTTTTTGGGGATGACTTGTAAATTCAACCTCACTTCCACGTCCGCTTTATGAGTCTTATCACTGAATTTGCATTCCAAGTGCTCTATTTTATTTCTGCTCAACTTGAAACTTTTTGACTCCAGGGTCCGTATCTAAATCTTCAGCCTGGGGTCAGCACTGCTCCATGTCTTGTCACTTAGTACTATGTCATCCGCGAATAACAT
This sequence comes from Nicotiana otophora, assembly GCA_000715115.1. Taxonomy (NCBI): domain Eukaryota; kingdom Viridiplantae; phylum Streptophyta; class Magnoliopsida; order Solanales; family Solanaceae; genus Nicotiana; species Nicotiana otophora. The sequence continues at coordinate 19,917 of AWOL01S0037538.1, read as the reverse complement.
GCACCATAGTACCTCCCTTGAATGTGTCGCGTCAAAATCTCCATAGCCAAAGGCACATGGAGTAGTGTGCGTTGGAACTTCAAATCAAATTAAACAAAACATTGACCAATTTTCGAATGCCGATATCCCACAAGCACTACACGGCCCATCTAAATCCTTATTTTTCATGCCGTAACGCCAATCCATCGTCCATGGAACAACCGAACAACTAACACTTTCAACTTCACAAATCAAATACCTCAAACAAATATATTCATTTTGAAGAAAAGTCCAAATGTACTCATCTACTGTACCAAATATAAAGTCGTCCTGTTGTGGATACGGAACATGACGTATTTGTTGTTAATCAGCGCTATAAAACCGCAGGAGTAACTCATATATAGCGTACTTTAGAACAAAGGGTGACAAGTGGGCCGGTCCCGGGCCTCTAAACTGGTTAAGTGGTCCGGTCCAAACGGTCCCGATCTTGGTCTCAAATTAAACGGGCTAAATGGTCCCGGGCTAAACGGTCTTTTTGTAGGGACCGGGACCGTTTGGTCCCGGGCTAAATGATCCCGGCCCGCGGGCTAAGTGGGCTAAGTGGACCCAACGGATTTTAAAAAAAATTTAAATAGAAATTAGAGACAAAAGAATGTTAAAAATAATATCTAAGGCAATGCCTTGTAAAATTTATTATAGAATTATGGCCTAAATTTTTAAATATTTTTTAATTCAAATTTAAAGTCTAAAGACAAAAATATTGTAAAGAGATATTCAACGCAATGCCTTGTAATTTTATTATAGCATTAAAAAGTATGGCAAAATATAAGTTACATAATACATACTAATTTTTGTTCATACATGTCACGACCCAAAATCCCACCACAGGCGTCGTGATGTTACCTAGTCTCTAAGACTAGGTAAGCCGATTTCTTTTATATTTTGAACCCATTTTTTTAAATTAAAATCTAACAGCAAAAATAGTTACAATACACGACCTCCCAAGACTGGTAGTACTGAGTCACGAACTCTAACTAAATACATGGAATGATCACGAGGACCGAATATACAATACTGTTTGACTGCGACGGCCAAGCAGCTCTGCCTTGAATCCTTATGATCGCGCTTTAACTCTGCTCAAGTCCGATATCTTCAATACCTGGCTCTCCACAAAAATGTACAGAAGTGTAGTATGAGTACGCCACGGTCGGTGCCTACTAAGTATCAAGACTAACCTCAATAGAGTAGAGACGAGGTACACTCAAGACACTCACTAGTCTAATAACCTGTACAATATAATATACAAAATAATAGGAAAGAAATAACAATAAGACAATATGGAACAACCAGTGATATGCACAGCAGATAACAAGAATACCATTAATATCACTCAACAATTAATAAACACAAGTACACCCAATTAAATCAAGTCCTTCAAATAAATGTCTTTCACATATAATTCTTCCAGATAACTCTCTTTCAATTATAATTTTCTCAAATAATTATTTTTCAAATATAATTTTTTCAATAAATATTTTCAAATATAATTTCCTCAAATAAATATCTTTCAAATAAAATTCTTTCATATAATACTTTCTAAGTAAAAATCCTTATAAATAAATATTTTGAATATAATTCTTTCAATTAAAATGTCACCATTTGACACCTCATTTCATAATCATAAAAATACGGGTCTCAACCCATTTTCATATTTTTCGTAAACATTGGTCTCGGCCCATTTTCATATTTCCATGGCACCTCTTGCCCATAATTAAATCATCATATTTTTCCGGCACCTCGTGCTCTCATTTCATATCACAACTGCACGGACAATTCACGTGCCAATTATCATTATCATTTCATCACAGCACCTCGTGCCAACATTTCATATCACAACTGCATGGACAATTCACGTGCCAAATATTCTCATTATTTACTCACGGCACCTCGTGCCCATATTTTATTATTTTATAATCCGCCTGTCAATAGCCACAGGCTCTCAATTTCAACATAAATCAGATTGTTATCAATTTACCAATAACAAGACAAGTTGCACAAGGTATAGAAATAAACACAAGAAAATCACAGCATCACATGAAAATTATCAACACCACAACCCCACATCATCACATATCGTCCCTGACAATAGCCACCCTTATCGCTCCTATTGCCACCCTTATCACTCTTATAGACACCCTTATCGCTCCTATTGCCACCCTTATCGCTCCTATAGCCACCCTTATCGCTCTGTCCAGACAATATTCCAACAAACACAACAACAGTAAAATACCACCCTTATACCCGCATAATATCAACGGTGAAATGCCACCCTTATCTCCCCAAAATAGTAACTCACACAACACAACAATTTACACGGAAAATTAACACGACAATATAATAAAATCAATTCATATCACAATTTGCCCAATGGCCACAACCAAATTCCAAAGATATAACAAAATCAATTAATTTCACAACAAATAGCCCAAGGCTCCACACAATGTATATAACACCCAAAAACAATCAATTGAGATAGAAATTACTCAGCATAAAGCAAAACCTTCATTAATGCAAATTTAGATAATTATATTAACACTTATTCTTAAGCTC
>AWOL01S0037538.1:5749-16009 GCA_000715115.1 Nicotiana otophora | reverse complement strand
CCGATATTCCAAAATAGCCTTCTTGCTTGAATTGGCCTCCGGACAGCTCAAATCTATCCAAATTAATTGTATAACTTCATTAAAATTCATCGAAAATAATTCCGAATAATAATATGTCGACTTAAAATTTTATTCCAAAAAGTCAACAAAAGTCAATGCAGGGCCCGCCCCTCGGAAGCCGATATAATTTTCATGAAATCCGAACACCCATTCCGATACGAGTTCAACTATACCAATTTTATCGAATTCCAATAACAACTCGACCTCCAAATCTTAAATTTTTATTTTTGGAAGATTTTGTAAAAATTTTGATTTCTTCCATCTAAATCTGAATTAAACGAAGAATATAATCATAGATTCATGAAATATAATTATTTTAGGATATAGAACACTTACCCCAGTCGAAGGCTTGAAGAAATCCTCAAAATCGTCCAAAACCCGAGCTCCAAAAATCCCAATCGAAAATGAAGAAATGACAGATTTTCAATCCTTAAGTTTCTGCTCAGGTTCGCATTTGCGGACAAAAACTTCGTATTTGCGAATGAACAGTACCTCGCATGAACAGTGTTTTCGCAATTGCCATAAATGGTTCGCAATTGCGAATGAACAGTATTTTCGCAATTGCCATAAATGGTTCGCAATTGCGAATGAACAGTGTTTCACCAGGAAACCAGCAAACTCAAACTTCTACGAAATGATCCGAAACTAACCTGAAACTCATCCGGAACCTCCCGGACATAAACCATATATGAATTTCAATCATAAAACATGTTACGGACCTGCTAGCGCACTCAAAATACTGAAAGGATATCGTCTTGACCCGATATTGATCATGGTCAAACTCCCAAATTTTTTAACTTTACTAGTGTTTCAACCAATGATCCAAAAATACACCTAAGCCCCTCGGGACCCGTCAAATCATACCAACAAGTCCTAAAACATCATACGAACTTAGTCAAAACTTCAAATTATATCGAGCAATGCTAGAACTACGAATCATACCCCAATTCAAGCTTAATGAAACTGAGAAATTCCAACTTCTACATTTAATGCCGAAACCTATCAAATCACGTCCGATTGACCTCAAATTTTGCACACAAGTCATAAATAACATAACGGACCTATACACATTTTCAGAACTGGATTCCGACCCCGATATCAGAAAGTCAACTCCCCGGTCTAACTTCCCAAAAATTTTATTTTCGTCATTTCAAGCCAAATTCCACTACGGACTTCTAAATAATTTTTCGGACACGCTCCTACGTCCAAAATCACCATACAGAGCTATTGAAACTATGAGAATTTGAATCCGAGATCGTTTACTCAAAAGTCAACTCTCCGGTCAACTCTTTTCATTTATGCTTCTAAATAAGGATTGTTCTTTTAATTTAATTCAGAATCTTCAGTAAATCAAACTTGACCACACCCGTGGGTCATAATACATATTGCGAAGCTGCTCGAGATCTTAAGTCACTGAACGGGGCGTTAATTCTTAAAACGACAAGTCAGGTCATTACAATACAAGTTATATGGTATCTCTTACAAACTTCATAAATCTATCAAGGTCCGGAAGAATTTCCATTGGTGGTGGAGGAAAAGTAGCTTGGTCATCGCCACTTTCGGGCGAAGCAATATCCTCCGCAAGTTCAGCTAGCATTTCTTCGTAAGCTTCGTCTTCATCTGGTTGTGATTCAGCAAGTTCAAAATTTCGTCTTTCCGACCAGATTCATTCTCTGAAAAGTACTGATTTTTTCAAGCTCTCCCTCATAGACGCTCTATAATCACCGAGTTGAAGTCTTGATTGACTGAAAGCGCTCTCTGATGCCACTGTTGAAGCTTGAATAGTTAAACTGTCTTGGGCCATCCTTGAAAGAACCTGAAAGTGTTTTTCTTTGTCCTTCCACCATTTCAAAAGATTAAAAGAGACGTCGGAATTCACTTCCTCAATTTCCTGCGATAAATAAACTTCAAGCTCATTTAGTTGTGAAAAATCACTACTACTAGAACCTTGAGAACCCCTAAACCCTGCCCAAGCACTAAGTGCTCTTACTCCCGCAGTTCTTTTAGATGATTGAGAATCAGAAGAAGAAGGAGTTGGAACATTTGGTCTAGCATGATTTAATGCAACTTGATAAGTATTAAAAATAGTTTGAACATTTATTCTAATTGTGGCTATTGCTTCCGGAAGTTGAGACAATTCCTCATCTTCAAGTGCTAAACCATTATAAACAGTTTCATACCAAAAATGAGGACCTCCTAATTTCATACAAGGATTTAACAAAGCAGAAACACCATAAATAGGGGAATAGGAAAAAAAAATTTAAACTTTTTTCTCATAGAATCAATAGCAAATTAATAAATTTCTGATGCCGACACCGTACCAACAATGCCGACACCGCACCAACAATGCACTTATTATTTTAGCAGAACAATAATCCTCGTTCACATGGGATAGGGAAGATTTTCAACATCATATATCAAACAATATATGTTTTTCTTTTCACTTATTATTGGTCGAATTTAATGTACTCTAATAGTGTATAATAGTTTTATACCATTATGCTAAACTACCTGCAACAATAAGTAGTATTTACTAACCTGAAAGGTAAAAAGTAGATAACCTAGTATAACCAAGTTAAATTAAATTGATGTAAAAAAAAACTTTACACCGAAATATATACTACACATTTTATTTTATTTCATATAAACCTATTTTATTGAGCATAAAGTTAAAGAAAGAAACAAATATTTTTGTAACTTGTAATTTTAAACATATCATTAAATTTGTGTCAGTATACGACTTTTGAAGTTTATGGTCTTATTATAACATTTATATGATTATAAAAGCTTAATATTAAAGGTAAAATAAAGCATTCTTCTTGGAATATACAGAAAATATGAAATAGCTCAGGTCACATAATTAAACGGGAATAAATGGAAACCTAAATCCTTTAACGGTAAATATTTATCTAGTGATGTGACCAATGAAAGACTCCAATTCCTTCCTTGTCACGCCGCCCTCCACCACCGACTTCCGAATAGCTACTCCTAAATTCGCCGCTCTTTTACGAATCTCGTTTCCTTCATTGCTCAACACCAGTGTTTTCACAGCTCTTTCAACAGTATTTGATGTTACAAGTTCATTTCTACGTTCCCAATTATTCACAAGAATTCCAACTTTCAGAAATTTCGATATTAAAATGCTATTTCTTGGCTGATCAGAATGCATGGGCCATGCAATAATAGGAACTCCCATTGAAAGACTCTCCATGCACGAATTCCATCCACAATGGCTCATAAATCCACCAATTGAAAAATGTCCTAATATCTCTAATTGTGGTGCCCAATCTCTTACTATTATTCCTTTATTCTTAATTCTTTCTTCATACCCATTTGGAAGTTCCATTTTTCTCACTTCTCCTGAAAAAATATCACTTCTTTCTAATCCTATACAAAGCTCTTTAATTTGTTCATCAGTTAATGAAGTTGTTGTTCCAAATGAAATAAAGATGACGGATTTTGGAGATTGTTTATCAAGCCATGTCAAACATTTGTGACGTTGCCCGATTGATGAATTGTTGCTTGAACTACTAGTCATCACTGGATTGAATGGACCTATACCCCAGTGCATTTTGTTTCTTTTTATTGGTTCTTTTTCTAGTAAATTCATGAATTTTCCTTCTATGACTCTGCTTGTGTTGTAAATATTTCCAGTGTCAGAATTTGAGTATTTCCATTGTGCAGCCATGAAATCCATGAACTCTGACGTAAAACAACCTTCAAATTTTCGGGAAAAAAAAAAACAAAATAAGAGAGATGGTAAATGTAAGAGATCATAGTAAATTCAGAATATTTACACCCAAGATATATTTGGTTGTTTGACGAAAAGTAAACATAAATGAGTTTAATATGGTGTAAAAAATAGAGGGGCATAGGCACCTTGTTCGTGACACCGCTTCGTCGAAATTTTTTATGTATAATAACAAATAACGTTAAAATATTAGGTATAAATATAAAAAATGATACTACTTGTTGTGACAAGTAATTTATTTATTTGTTCAGTTTTCATATATTGACCCCACTTAAGAAGATTTCTGCATAAGCCATTGAAGAAATAGTTCTACAATTAGGTTAGTTATAGGATAATTATAAATAAATTAAATTTTTTGATGACATTAATCACTACTTCGATAATTATGGCTATCTGACCTACTATCACAAATTAAAATTTGATAAGTGTAAAAAACACTTATTTTGTCCGTGTATATAACTTGAATCCAATATTTAAAAAACAAAACAACCTGTAAGAGATGGTACGTTTTCTAGTATTCGGGCTTCAATAGGGAAAGGTTTTCCCATAGATTCCCAAAGGAAGAAGAAAATAGTAAAAGCTGACACACTATGAAAGTTGTAGGACTCAGCATTTGGTATTGAAGTGAAATCTTGAACAACATAAGCCATTAGAGAGTCATGAATAACAATAATTCGACGTGCATTTGGTGATAAAAACGTAGAAGTGAAGCCACAGGCTTTCGAAGTTGAGACGACGATGATTCGAATGAAGGTTGAAGGTGTGAAGGGAATTTAATGGTGGAATTAGGGTTTGGAGGTGGTGACTGAAATGGAGGTGTTGAAAATTCATGGAAATGAATGTTGTTCATAGCTATAGGGCTTAAACCTTGGGCTCTAATTTTTGCTTGAAGAGTATGTTTTTTGGTACTAACATAGTGTACTGGCATTTTATTATAAGAAGAAATGAGACAAGAGAGATGAAGTAGTTGATTGAGGTGACCTTGTGCTGGAAAGGGCACAACAACAACTACAACTTCATATTTGTTGGCCATAGAATATGTATGATGTTATAATTTATTAGTTTGACAAAGTAAGATGAATGTTGTGTGTGTATGTATATATATATATTTATTTATTTTTTTATAGAATTTGACCTAAAGGAATTTTGATGCTCTTTGTATCTGTGTTTACGAAAAGCTTCTTGCTTGTTCATTTATTCTTATTTTTATTAACAAAAAGAGTATCAAAATCTAAATCTTGGATAAATTTGAATTTGAGTGGATACAGTTCATTTGGATAGATGGAACTAAAAGTAGCATCTCAGTAGAAATGCCGTAATATATGCAGTTATAGAACTTGCACTGGAATGAATTCTTATCAATGTCGAGATAAACATAAGACTTAGGCAGTTGTAAGAGACTAAAAAATACTCCACTAAATATCACACTTGGGATTTAAAGTTGTTACCCCCCTTTATCATTACATTAAAATTTTCCATTATGCTAAGAGAAAACAACAGTCTATATATAAAAAAAATATATTATTTTTTTCGTACTTGTACATTACATTATATATAATTCTCCCAAAGGGAATCCTTTAGAACTACATATTGCGGCCCCTGGGTCTAGGATATACGCTGTCGGAACACTGATAAGAAATTGCACTTTGTGTATAGGAAGAGGACAATCTCAACGCGAAATAACTTCCACTAACAATATCCTTTTTTTATATAAACTAAGTAATATTTTCATGAGTCGACAGTCGACAGTGCATAAATATGGAATGCCATTCAGTCACCTAAATGATGAATATAAAATAGAAAATATTAATGCCAATCGATCGTGTCAAACGAGTCGACATCTCTGTTAATGCGAAAAGTTCTTTTTGAATTGACAACAAACACTGATCATGGAGCAGCCCATGTCCCTAGCTTTTAATAAAAAGGTCCTTAACGAATATTGCATGTCACTATATATAGTACTCATATAATAATATATAAATTCATATTTGGTTTATCTGATATTGGCTTGGCTCCATATTATGTATATTCCATTCTAGGTGTGTTAGTATTAGATAGTATTCTCATATCAGATGGGTATAGACGAACTTGATTCTCTTTATCCTTTGATGGAAACTCTCGTTAAGTTGCAAATAACTGATCGACATGTAATATAAAACACGTGAATTTGATATTGACAAGTCACTGTACATGTGTTTTTATGTTAACAAGTCTATAGTGTACATGTGTCAAATAATTTTAATTCTAATGTACATAGCTTGGTCTTTGTTCAATGAATTTGACTTTTTAAGTACTGTTTCAACAAATAGGAAAGCAACAACGTTTTTCATGATTTAACTGTGTCGGGGCAGAATTCTAAGTTTGTGTACATTTCTTGTGCAGAGCACTAGCAGATGATACTACACTCCATTTATGAGTTTAATTTAATCCTAATAACTCTTGTACTGGAATTCATGAATTTATTGATTTTGATAATAATATTGTTTTAATGCCCTCTCTGAAACCATCTACCCATTTATTTCCTCATGCAACTGTAGCCTTTAATTTGATAAGGAATTAAAAATAGAATCTTCACTTTATCACCGCTTGTCCTTGGCTCCTACCTTAAGTCTAACTTAACCCTAAAAATAAATTTATAAAGGTAAGAATAGTCTGAAATCATATAAAGAGACCAAGACACTCATTACCTACCGATATAGACAGCCGAACATCATCCTAGCTCTACGGCACGGGGCATATTTCATGCGGATGATCCTGAGATGTTAGTTGATCTTTGACTCGTTTCAAGGCCAAAAGCGATCAAGGAAAGCACATTAATCTCATGAACCAAACGCAAATATTTTGTTTGGTTTTAAGATGAAAAGAATTTTGGAAATCTTTTTTCAAAAACTAAAATCAAGAGGTGTTGGAAAGACAAAATCAAACTGTTTTTTAAGGATATCCATTATTCTGAAATTGGTAGTTAGTTCCTTCATGGTGACTCAATTCATTCTATTCTATATTTTTTTCTATATGTACAAATCTTCAGAATCTTGTCTTTTTCAGTTTTATATTCCATGAAGGACATCGAATTAAGTTATTTTCCTATAATGAAGGGTCCAATAGGAAAAGCTCTAACAGGTGGAAACTAATATTCCACGTCAATGATTAAAAAGATCAGAATATTAGTTCAAAGAAATAAAGTGATACATCGAGTAGTTGTACAAATTTAATGTATAACTAAATTATATATCAATAACGCCAACCATAGAAAAGATAAATTATTAATTCAAGAAGTCCAAACAGTAATTTGAACGTCCTATTTCCTGAAGTGGAAGGGGGTTTGGCTATTTTTGGACACAATAAGTATTGGACCGCATGTAGCAAAGTATATGGCAGAAATGTACGAAGATAAAGTTCATAAATAGAAGTCGTTGCAATTTGATTGCTGATGATAAGATGCCATTAAAACTTAAAAGTAGGAACCGAATAGATGTCTTGTTTTGTGTCTATTTTCTGTCATTGATCTATTTCTTTCACCAAATAAGGCAATATAGAGGACTGTGTGTGTGCCACTATTTTGTCGGTATGCATTTTATTTTACTCTTAATAAATATGGATAAGGAGAATAGTAAAATATTCGTTTTGACCATTTGCATCTATACCCAGTTTTGGGGTTATAATTGAAGTTATATCCATTTTATACAAAAATTTGCAAGTCTACTAACGTTAAGATCAACTTCAGACTTATCGGGTCTGAAGTTGAAAAAGATTAGTTTAAAGTGCAATGTAATTAAGGCCAATTAAGTCTAATGTGCTCAAATTGCACTTAAGATGCACTTAAGGTCAAATAGGTCAGAAATGCAATAAATGTTTTCATGCACTTAGAACCAAATAGGTCTGAAGTGAAAAAATTGCACTTCAAATTCACGTAAGGCCAAATAGGCCTGAAGTGCAAAATACCCAGAAATCGAAATTTGTTCTTCGAATTTCAATAATCCAATACACGATTTAACACCTAAATCTACTCCAAATGGGCTCAAATTTAAAACAGCCTCCAAATATCATTAAGAACAAACCACAATCATCAATTTGTCAAAACAACAATAAATCTAATAAACTCATTTTGCAAAGAAGAAGAAGAAGAAGAAACCCTAAGCAATAGTAAAAAATAAAGTGTCACAACAACTCACTACTGTAAAACACCAACCACCTTAAAACATGCTCGCAAACACCATATAATTCGATGTCACCTTTATTTTCACAACGCAGAAGAAGAAGAAGAAGAAGAAGAGGAGGAGGAGGAGGAGGAGGAGGAGGAGAAGGCCTAAAATTGTCTATACTTTGGGTGTTGGTTAAAAAAAATTTAAAAGTTGGTACTGGTTAAATGGGGCAACCAAATAGTGCGCCCCATAAAATTTGTACATTCGTTTTCTTAACTGGTGCAAGGTTAAACTTAAAAGGTGTTAAGGGGTCGGGTCATTCCGGGCCAGTCTTGGCAAAAAACAGCCCGGCAAGCCTCAGTACCGGTCTGCCATTAACGATCTTAACGGGTCCTGGTCCCAGCGATTAAAATTGGGCCTAGAACGGTACCGTGTTTAAAAATTGGGCGGGGCTGGGACATACATATATATTTTTTTTATTTTTATATATCTAATATTTATTTTAATGTTATGAATATTCTAACTTATAAATAATAATTTTAATTTATACGAAGTGAAAGTAAAAATATAAAATTTCCTCTATAAATAATATTTGGATAAAAAATTTCAAAGGCTTAAGAGCTTTATATTTCATTAAGATAATATCATAGTACATTAAACATGAAGATCTTTAACTTATAATTTGCAAGTTTTTAAAAAAAAATTAAACTTTCAAATTAAAGTTTACATTTTACAACAACCAAATTAAAGTAAAAAGAGTACATTCAAATTTGAATTTAGTCTTTAAATATTTTGCATTTGCCTAGTAAGTTCTTCGTAGTCAAAATGAACTTCATGGTCAGCTTCTAGGGGGTGTTAAATTCAGACGGGCAACTATTTGTCAATATATTCTTAAGTTCCTCGTCCTCTTGTTTATCTACATTTTCACGTCTTTGATTTCTTCGCTCCGATTTTTCAATCGCTGAAACATACTAGAACTTCCAACGCATTACTTCCCAATGAGTGATTAGTTGTTGTCTTGCTTGACTAAGTGTGCTCTCTGATGAAACGATTGAAATTGACACATTTATCACGTCCCGAGCCATTGCCAAAAGAACAGAAAACTACTTTTCATTTTCCTTTCACCATGCCAACAGTGAAAATTCCTTTGTGTAGGCTCCGTTTACTTTTGCAAGTAGATTTAAAGTACATCCATATTTCTGTTGTTTGTTTTTATGGAGCATAGTGTAGACCAAATTTTAAAATCATCAAGGCCATCATCTTCATCCGTAATAGCAGATGTTGTAGCAGAACTAGAAGGAAGATTTGGGTTATTAATAGAAGGATTGAAAACAACGCCGATTAGGTTAATATGGGGAATATGAAAAGAATGTTTTTGAACTTTTCTTGCATTGTTTCAACAACATCTTTATATTTTTCTTTCTTCTTAAAATTAGAGAGTAAAAGAGAAATTTCAACTATATATATTAATACTTTAGCATTAGTAGGGTAATAAGCTCTAGAAAACTCAACATAGCCACATAAAATTTATGTAAAATTTTAACATCACTAATGGCATCTCAAGTATTAATTGTTATCATACGGTTAGGATCGATACAATGCGCATTAGCAACTTTAGTTATAGGCAATTTGTATTTATAGAACATTTTAAGAACATATATGCATAATTTCACCGAGTAATGATTTCATCTCGCATGAATCTTGGGGTGATGTTATGTTCAGTACACTTATCCTTAAATTCTCTAATTCTAAATTGTGTATTATTTTCTTCAATAACACCAGTGACTCTTCTAACTAGAGTAATCTCATTCAAAAATAAATCAAGGTCACTTTTAATAATTAAATTATAAACATGACATGCACACCTAACATGAAAGATATCATCAAGTGATAGGTTCAAATGCAGTTCTAATAGTGAAATAGTGACATATTAGTTAAAAGCATTATAAAAAGACAGACACAACACTTTTTTTATTAAGATTGTAATATTCCACGACTTCACAAATGGTAGTACTTAAAATTTATATGTGTATCACACTATGTATTACATGTATATCATATTTGTAACAAATGTGTATCACATGTATATTCATATATTTGTGTGTGATACATGCGTGATACATGTTTGATGCATAAATTTTTTTAACTCGATTTTAACTACAAATTTTGATACCAAATCACCTCCAATCTTCCTCAAATTTTGTATATTGACTCATATATATGTTTTCAATGAATTTCAACCATACTCGTTGAAAAAGGTCCTTCTTTGCTTAGATATTTGGAATCTTGTATATATATATATATATA
>AWOL01S0037537.1:64180-74454 GCA_000715115.1 Nicotiana otophora | reverse complement strand
AAAGACTAACAACTCAAATTTATAACACTACAACTTGAACTCTAGGCTTTTAATCATTAAATTATCTTTCTGGAAACAATCTAAATATTTTGGTCTTTTGAGTATTGTTAAAGGTTGAGATATTTTTATTATTTTAAAGTTTAAACCATAATTTTTGGAATAATTTAATTTCGTTTATTTAGAAGGCCAGTGAAATTAGAACTTGATTACCTTATGGGAGAATTTTCTTAGTAATTGGAATTCATGAGTTTTGTCAAGTGAAATTGGCGACGAAAATGGAGAAGACATCAGTAATGGAGAAAATCGGATAAGGGAGAAATAAAAAAGGAAACAAAAAGAAGAAAATAAAAAATAAGAAAGGAAAGAGAAAGGTAAAGAAAAAAAAGTACTAATAAAAAGGAAATAGTATTTGTAATACACTTTAATACAATTAACGAAACAGTTAATTAGTTTGGGTGAATTCCGTTTCGAAAATGGCATATATGGGCCAACTATGTAACTCTAAGGCATATATGGACCAACTATGTGACGGTAAGGGAATATTTGAGCTAAAGTATTAACGAATGGCAAATGTGCTCAATTTCGTATAGTACAAGGGCATATTTGGACCTTTGCCCAAATATATATAGTACTATCTTTTCCCTATAAAACCATGTTAAACGTGTGTTTTAACCAGGCCATCGAATGATACCTATTTCTGAGAAAGCACGGGAGAAAATATGTTATTGATATTGGATATCCAATACAATACAAGAGGTCTTTATTTATAGCTATACTATACAAGGACATACTACTCCTATTCCAATGTGGGACAAGACTATACTATATACACAACTGTAAACTAACACTTCTCCTCAAGCCGGTGCATACAAATCATATGTACCAAACTTGTTACATATATAACAAATACGAGGACCAGTGAGAAACTTGGTGAAAATAACTGCAAGTTGATCATTCGACCTCACAAACTTTGTAGCAATCTCTCCTGAAAGTATCTTTTCTCTGACGAAGTGACAGCCAATCTCAATGTGTTTTGTTTTCTCATGGAACACCAGATTTGATGCAATATGAAGGGCAACTTGATTATCGCACACAAGTTCCATCCGATTGATTTCACCAAATTTCAACTCCTTGAGCAATTGTTTGGTCCAGACTAACTCACATGTTGCCATAGCCATTGCTCGATATTCTGCTTCTGCACTAGACCGAGCAACTACATTCTGTTTCTTGCTCTTCCAGGACACCAAATTGCCTCCTACTAAAACACAATATCCAGATGTAGAACGTCTGTCAGAAGGTGATCTTGCCCAATCAACATCTGAGTATCCAACGATCTGCTCATGACCTCGATCCTCAAACAGTAACCCTTTGCCTGGAGCCGGTTTTATATACCTGAATAATGCGGACAAATGCATCCCAATGACTATCACAGGGAAAATTCATAAACTGACTTACAACACTCACAGGATAAGAAATGTCGGGTCTAGTCACTGTGAGATAATTTAATTTTTCAATCAGCTGCCTATAGCTTGCAGGATCGCTAAGCGGCTCCCCCTGTCCTGGCAGAAGTTTAGAATTTGGATCCATCGGAGTGTCAACAGGTATGCAACCTATCATTCCTGTCTCCTCAAGAATGTGTAAAGTATATTTTATTTGAGAAATAACAATACCTGAGCTAGAATGGGCAACCTTAATACCTAGAAAGTACTTCAATCTGCCTAGATCATTAGTTTGGAAGTGCTGGAAGAGATGCTGCTTTAGATTGGTAATACCATCCTGATCATTGCCAGTAATAACAATATCATCAACATAGACTACCAGATAAATACAGAGACTTGGAGCAGAGTGCCGATAAAATACAAAGTGAACAGCTTCACTACGAGTCATGCCAAACTCCTGGATAACCATGCTGAACTTACCAAACCAGGCTCGAGGAGACTGTTTTAGACCATAAAGTGACCGTCACGAGACTCCCTCTGAGCAACAAAACCAGGTAGTTGCTCCATATAAACCTCATCCTCAAGATCACCGTGAAGAAAGGCATTCTTAATGTCCAGTTGATAGAGAGGCCAATGACGAACTGCAGCCATGGATAGAAAAAGGCGGACTGAAGCACTTTAGCCACGGGAGAGAAGGTATCACTGTAATCGAGCCCAAATATCTGAGTATATCCTTTGGCAACAAGACGAGCCTTAAGTCGATCAATCTGTCCATCGGGACCAACTTTGATTACATAAACCCAACGACAACCAACAGGAGATTTACTTGAGGGAAGAGGAACAAGCTCCAAAGTATCACTTGTATGTAAAGCAGACATCTCGTTACTCATAGCCTGTCGCCATCTTGGATGAGACAACAATTGACCTGTAAACTTAGGGATGGAAACCGAGGACAAAGAAAATATAAAAACATAATAGGGAGATGACAGACGATGATAACTCAGACCGACATAATGAGGATTAGGGTTAAGTGTGGTCCGTATACCTTTCCGAAGTGCAATAAGTGTACTAAGAGCAGGGTCCGCAGCAAGAGCAGGGTCAGGTGCAGGACGATAACCAGTTGGGCCTAATGTAGGGCGCAAACGACGATGATAAGTCAAGAGTTGTGTTCCTGTGACTGGGGAACTAGGAGGAACAACGCTAGACTCCTCAACGGTTGGTATGGGTGAAACCTCTATGGTCGAAGGCGGAGGAGGAGCTATAGTAAACTCCTCAAAGGTCGGTATAGGTAAGACCTCAGATATATCATGGTGGTCAGCAGAAGTAAAGAAAGGTTTAGACTCAAATAATATGAAGTCATCTGACATAAGGTACCTACGAATATCTGGAGAATAATAACGATATCCCTTCTGAACATGAAAATAACCAAGGAAGACACACTTGAGAGCACGAGGAGCTAACTTATCTTTCCCAGGGGCTAAGTTATGAACAAAACACGTGCTCCCAAAACTGCGGGGTGGAAGAGAGTATAAGGGTGACTGGGAAAACAATACTGAATACGGAATCCGATCCTTGATGGGAGATGAAGNAAGAGTGGTGTTCCTGTGGCTGGGGAACTAGGGGGAACAACACTAGACTCCTCAACGGTTGGTATGGATGAAACCTCTGTGGTCGAAGGTGGAGGAGGAGCTATAGTAAACTCCTCAAAGGTCGGTATAGGTAAGACCTCAGATATATCATGGTGGTCAGCAAAAGTAAAGAAAGGTTTAGACTCAAATAATATGAAGTCATCTGACATAAGGTACCTACAAATATCTGGAGAATAATAACGATATCCCTTCTGAACATGAAAATAACCAAGGAAGACACACTTGAGAGCACGAGGAGCTAACTTATCTTTCCCAGGGGCTAAGTTATGAACAAAACACGTGCTCCCAAAACTGCGGGGTGGAAGAGAGTATAAGGGTGACTGGGAAAACAATACTGAATACGGAATCCGATCCTTGATGGGAGATGAAGGCGTCCGATTAATCAAATAACAAGCTGTGAGAACTGCATCGCCCCAAAAACGCAACGAAACACGAGATTCAATTAGAAGTGTGCGAGCAGTCTCAATAAGGTGCATATTCTCTCTCAGCAACCCTATTTGCTGAGGGGTATAAGGACAAGATGTCTGATGAATAATTCCTTGAGAAGTCATAAACTGCTGAAACTGAGAAGATAAATATTTTAAGGCATTATCAATGCGAAAAATGCAAATAGAAACACCAATTGATTTTTGATTTCAGCACAGAAACTCTAGAATATAGAAAATAACTCAGAACGATCTTTCATTAAGAAAAGCCAAGTACATATTGAATAATCATCAATGAAACTAACAAAATAATGAAATCCCAAGGTTGAACTGACTCTACTAGGACCCCATATATCAGAATGAACTAAGAAAAGACAGACTCTGCATGACTCTCAACACTACGCGAAAAAGAGGCTCGGGTATGTTTCCCAAGCTGACACGACTCACAATCTAATGTAGACAAACTAGGTACCATATTCTGAAGTTTGGATATACTCAGATATTCTAAACGTCTGTGGATTAGATCTGGAGGATCTGTAACTAGACATGTTGTGAAAGGACTGAGTGAGTTAAGGTAGTAAAGGCCTTCTAATTCACGTCCTATACCAATTGTTTGTCCCGTACTGCGGTCCTGCATAATAAAAGAATCGTCAATAAAATATATACCACAATGGAGGGAACGACTCAAATGACTAACAGATGCAAGATTAAAAGGACAGCCAGTGACATAAATAACAGAATCTAGGATGATAGAAGACAAGGGATTAGCTTGTCCAACTCCTTTTGCCTTAGTTTGACATCCATTGGCTAAAGTAACTGTGGGAAGTGACTGTGAATATACAATATTTGAAAAAAATGATATATTACCAGAGATGTGATCATAAGCTCCTGAGCCCATGACCTATGGTCCAAGAGTACTAGACTGGGAAACACAAGCAAAAGAATTACCAGTAACAGAAGTATCGGTCTGGGCAACTGAGGCTACTTGTATATATGTCTGCTTACTTGCTCGATACTGAAGGAGCTCATTATATTCTTCTTTAGATAAAGAAAATTCACGGTTACCTGTAGTCTCAATCTGAGCAATGTAAGCATTTTTGGGTGGATGACCATGTAAGGAATAACACATTTCACAAGTATGTTCAAGTTTGTGACAATAAGAACACTTGGGTCTAGATCTTCCAAAACCACCTCCTCCTCGTCTATGCTCCATAATTTGAGATGCCCGAACATCCATTGTATGGGATACAAGAACAGAGAAATCAAGTATCTGTGATGAGATCACTGGGTAACTTGGTGCTGCAACAAGGCGGAGTAATCGAGAGAATAATTCATCAACTGTCGGTACAGTCGGACTAGCCAAAATCTGCTCGCGTACTGAATCAAGATCATTAGGAAGTCCAGCGAGGGTAAGAATGAGAAACATCTTTTGTCGCTGATCTTGTTGTTTTTCAACATTAGCAGAAACTGGCATCAACTTCTCAAATTCCTCCATGACTTCCTATACTTGACCCAAGTAAGTAGACATATCTAATTCCTGCTTCTTTAAATTTGTCATCCGTGATATCACATCATAGAAGCGAGATATGTCATTAGTGTATAAGGTGTGTGCCTTTGCCCAAACCAAATAACATGTTTGGAATGGACCAAATAAGGGCATCAACTTGGAATTAATAGATCACCACAAGATGCTACATAACTGAGCATCGATCTTTGCCCAAAGTGCTATTGCCTTTTTATCTCCTTCGCTAGACTGTTTGATTAGATGATCTTGAACACCTTGGCCTCTACACCACAACTCGATAGATGAAGCCCAAGCTAAGTAGTTTGAACCTCCCATTAAAGGTTCCGAGATAATAATAGCACTAGAGCTTCCAGAACTCATGTTTCTAGACCCAAAAGCATCAAATCCCAAAGACATCGTTGTAAATTATTACCAAATAAGAGAAATAATCAATTGTAATCCACTGAAACAGAATAAGGGAACACAGAAACAGAATAAGGAAACACTGTAGCTGCCGAAATCTTATTGTAGCTGTCGAAATAGTACTGTAGATACCGAAAAAAACTCAAAGTAGTCGGAATGAAATGAAAACAGTAATGATGAGTTCCATTTAGTGTTCTATCTCTTTGAAACCCTTGAAGAACAGTTGAAGGGACCCGTGTCTCTCTAGAAAGTCCATTCAATTGCCAATAAAATGAACCAGATAGTAAAGTACAATGTACAATGCTCTTTGTACAACCCACTAGTGTTGTATGGACCAATATGGAATAAAGTAAAATTTTATGGTTTTTTTGTAATTTCACTTGAACCGGAAGCTCCTCCCGATTCCCCCTTATTAATAGTAGTAAAATATTATATTTACCTCCCTTTTTAAAAACAATTTTGTATAACTATTTTAATCCTTTTTCTTAATGTAAAATAATATATAATTGGGCTAATTTTCCCTCTTTTAGTAATATATATATTTCTTAAATTAATTTTTGATATCCTATAAGAAATAATCTTTAAAATAAAAAGGACCTTATTCCTAATTTGCCCTCTTTTAGTAATATATATATTTCTTAAATTAATTTTTGATATCCTATAAGAAATAACCTTTAAAACAAAAAGGACCTTATTCCCTAACTAATGTAAAAGTATGGTTAATATTTTATCGTACTCTTTAAAATTGACAAATCATTTCTATAAATGTATATCATGAAACGTTAATTGAAAATATTAGAAGTAAATAGATTTCACATAGAAAAAAATCCCAATTTTTTTGCAACGTATTAAAAAGGAAAAAAAGGCCGCACAATGAAAATTCCATACAAATAAGCAGTCATGATCCACCACCAACAACAAACCCAATGTGATCCCATAAATGGGTCCGGTGAGGGCAGTGTGTACATATACCTTACCCCTACCTCATAGAGATAAAGAGTTTGTTTCCGATAGACTCTCGGCTCAAGAAATAATGAAAATAAAACACCAAATTTTAAAACATCATCACTAATACCCGACTTGATTTGTGAAAATGTCACTCGGTAGCCATTCTTTGGACTACTATCTAAGTTTTTATCCGGCACTTACAAATTATTAAGTTTTTAAACCCAACTTAAAAAAGCAGGTGGATGTTACTTCAGGATGTCGTGTCATGAAATTTATTTTTTAGTTCAAAACTTCAAGACACTATGAGTATCCTAAAATTTAGTTTCAACTTAAAATTTTAAGATATTATTGTACTCTGAAGTTCAACATTTTGTTTTTATGTTCAGTTTTTCCGTTTAAACTTCAGGGACACTAATGTCTTGAAGTTCAACTTTTCAATTTAATACTTTAGGACACTTTGTTCTGAAGATCAAACTGTGTAGTTCAAAATTCAAGCTTGTATATGTTTATTCTATAGGATAATTAAAGCCAATATTTTCAAGCTTTTATTGTGATTGGAAGAGCATGAGTCTGAATGAGTTTTGGGTCTTTGTAATAAGAGGGACGGCAAAAACTTTCATTGTTGAAGGTATAAATAGATGGAGTTATGTCAATATTTGAATTACTAGTGAAAGGTAATAAGTTCTTTAGCATGAGGTGTTATGTATAGTAGAAAAAGAGTTAAGGGATGTTAAAAAGAAAACATAGAAAAAGAGAAGCAACAGAAGAAGCGAGAAAGAATAAGAGAAGCAAGTTGCCCTTTTTTTTGTTACTGGCTAAGCTTTAAATAATTTATAAACCCTAGTTGAAACTTAAATAGCAGCTCAAATAATGGCTATCCGTGCACTTCCCCAAGTTAATTTGTTTGAATTCTTTAGTGGAAGTTCGCTTGCTTAAGCCACAACCTAGAAAGAAATTTTTCTTTAAAGAAGAAGAAGAAGAAGAAGAAGAAGAAGAAGAAGAAGAAGAACGAAGAGGAGGAGAAGAAGGAGAAGGAGAAGGAGAAGAAGGAGAAGAAGGAGGAGGAGGAGAACGAGGAGAAGCAGGAGAAAGAGAAGAAGAAGAAGAAGAAGAAGGAGGAGAAGGAGAAGGAGGAGGAGAAGGAGAAGGAGAAGAAGAAGAAGAAGAAGAAGAAGAAGAAGAAGAAAGAACGGAATTTTAGTTTTGAGAAGGAGAAGGAGAAGAAGGAAAAGAAAGAACGGAATTTTAGTTTTGATATTTTTGCATTAGAGCTTTCATAAGACACTCGGGGTATATATATATATATATATATAAATTCGTCTATTATTTTGAGAGCGATTATACGGTGTCATTTTTCCAAGACACGCGACATTCATTATTTGAAGGGCATACATGATTTTGAGAGGAATTTCCCGGATCAGTTTTGAAATCTGGCAATGCTTTAACGAGATCCTTAAATGCAAATTTTTATTTATCCCAATGTATATAATACATAACGTTAATAGAAGTTCATGATAAACTAAAACTTATTTCAGAATTCGCATAAGTAATATGGAGTAATTATTTTTAAAATCTTATTTTAATGCACTTTACTAACTAAAATAGCTTCTTAGCTCTCATCATAATCAAACTTTATTACATAAATACGATCTAGAGTATATTACAATTACTAATGATTCTTCAACTTAAAATATTTTTGTTTGATTAAAATTTTTATTATTTTATCCTTAATATCTTTTATAATTACTTAAATGTCCTTCCCCAAACCAAACCCTAATTCCTCTCATTTCAATTTTTGGCGATCATCCTTCTCCTCTTTTAATTTAAATTTTTGAAAAACTGGTCAAGTATTTCACCATTTGTTAAACTTTTGATCTAATAGTACTTTTGCTGTTGCCCTTGACCCTATATTAGCTCTAATCTAAGAGTAAAATTTAAACCATAATCAAAGGTTTTTTTTTTTTTTTGCCTTTAATTTGTTTTTTGGCCTAGTGGCTAATATATAAATAAAATCCCAAAATGAGTCCAAAGCTTACAAGATGTCCAAACTAAAATAGAAGTTTCATGAAGCTACTAGCTATTAAAAAGATAGAAAAGCTAAAATCTAATGAACTAGCTATTACAACATAATAAGTTGAATGCTTCCTTCTCCTATTAGTGTATGTGAATCCAATTGTCATTGGCAAATACCAAGCAGCACCTATCAAGCTCTCACCAGGCGCTAGGGTATACTGTCCAATGAATTCCAAACATCTCCACCACAGAGTTGAAGCCAACATAGTCTTCCAAGTGTAGCTACTATATGATCTCCATATGCAGTGGACTGATTTTGTCCAAGTATTAATCATGTGCTCACTCATCAAAATTAATGTGTAGAAGAGGAGCCTGGCTTTAGACAGACTTTGCAAGGCAAAAGCCAGGCTTGAGCTGGCTTTAGGCAGGCTTTGCAAGGCAAAAGCCAGGCATGAGCTGGCTTTAGGCCGGCTTTGCAAGGCAAAAGCCAGGAATGAGTTGGCTTTAAGCAGGCTTTGCAAGGCAAAGGCCAAGCTTTGAAATTGTGCCTTTTTGTGATCTTGTAAGCTCAGATCCTTCCCTACTAGAACCGTTGATGTAGACATCATTTTAAACATTGCTAAACCATCCTCAGATTGAGCATGAAAGCATGCTAATACCACTGAGAAATTATTCAACAATCTCCAAAAATACCATATGATAGGTTCAACATTTTCCTTAGCATTTGGACATATCAAAAGTAGGATAAATTGTACCATCCCACACCTGCTTATCGCAAATTTTCTGTACACTATCAAAGAACCCCCAGAATGAGCATGGGACCATGCTAATACCATTGGAAAGTATCTTAATAGCATACTGAATGAGACAAAGAAACATGCAGGTTTGTGCAGAGTCCAATCCTGTGAAGCCATCAGTCAGGGGTTCTTCTCTTTGCTATCCTAACCCTAAGGTTAGGTGATTGAGATTTGTCTAGATTTATCAACCTCCTCCCTGCACTAGGCAGTTCAGAGAATGAATGAAACTCAGATGTACCTGCGAAAGAGAACACAATGTTAGCTATTATATCCGCCACTGAGTTGCCTTCTCTGAACACATGTTGAAAGATCACATTGAAGTTGTCCTTTATCTCTATAATTTTCTTCACATCCAGTGCAATTACCCAAGGAGGATCCCATTCCCCTTCTATCGCCTTCTTCATCACCAATGAATCAATATCCAATATAAGAGGGTGAAGATCATGCTCCACACAATATTCCAACCCTTGAAGAATAGCCTTAGCTTCAACTACCACATTAGTTGTCACTCCCAGGTCTACTGCCCTAGCATACACCACATCACCTTCATCATCCCTCACACAAAAGCCTAGGGAGCTAGGTCCAGGATTGCCCTTTGAAGCTCCATCAGTATTACATTTGTACCAACCATGAAAACGAAGCTGCCATGTTACTCTTGTAGTGATCAATATAGGTTTATATCCTTCAAAGTATTGAATCATGTCTGGCCATAACAATGGAATATTAGGGATCCAAGCATACCTCACCCTTGCCAGTTGATGCAATGTCCTATTTATCTCATGAATCACCCTATTTGTGGATACTGAACCACCATGTTTACCTGCATTTCTTCTCTTCCAAAGCTCCCAAGTGATGATAGCCGGTACTGCTTGAAATAGTGGCTTTAATTTTGGACAACATTGTGCATACCACCAATGCCTTATAAACTGCTTCAATTGAATCAATTGCACCGAAATTCCAACATCCCCCATGAACAAGTTCCATACCTTAGAGGCAGTAGGACTTGTGACAAATATATGCTCAATGGATTCCTCTTGGGGCTGCTGACAACACCAACACCTAGACATCACCATTTG
>AWOL01S0037537.1:22282-63261 GCA_000715115.1 Nicotiana otophora | reverse complement strand
AGCAGCCCCCATGAACAAGTTCCATACCTTAGAGGCAGTAGGACTTGTGACAAATATATGCTCAATGGATTCCTCTTGGGGCTGCTGACAACACCAACACCTAGACATCACCATTTGCCCTTGCCTCCTCCACATGTCATCGGTGGCTATTTTCTGCCTCTACAATCTCCACAAGAAGAAGGATATCTTGAATGGCAAACCTTTAATCCACATTAACTTGAATTCCTGATTAGGATCAGCCCTATGCCTTAATATTTGCCAAGCACTGCTAACACTGAACTTGCCTGAAGGAGTTGGCATCCAGTATGGCCTATCCCAATATCCCTCACTGCCTTCATAATGCACATTTAGCCTTATATGTTCTGCAATTTCCTCATTGAAAGTTTGATCTAGCAGCTGATCATCCCATGCTTTCCCTTACCGTAGTTCTGCCACCTCCTGAAGATCTTCATTGATTGGAAAGTCTTCAGGTAATACGTGATAAAGTGCACCCAATCCAGTCCAATTTTCATGCCAAATATTAGTTGTTCCACTCTTCAATTTCTATACGATCTCATGTTCTACTTCTTCCCTAGCATTAAACATTTGTCTCCAAACATGAGACCCTCCCCTAAAATGCACTACTATTGGTAGATCCTTTTTGCAATACTTATTCCACATGAAATTAGACCACAAAGATTTTATGGTCCTAAACCTCCACCATAGTTTAGCAAACATTGCCCTTGAGACATCATGTAAGGACCTAAAAACTAGGCCCCCTTCCTCTTTAGGAAGGCAAAGATTTTTCCATGAAGCCCAGTGTCTGCTTCTCCCTACTTCCTTTGTGCTCTAAAAGAACCTAGCAAAAGTCTTATGTAGATGCCCCAGGATGCTTTTTGGTGGATCAAGGACTGATAGCATGTGAACTGGCATACTTTGCAACACACTAGAGATGAGTGTTGCCTTTCCTCCAAATGACAACAACTTTCCTTTCCATGAATGCAATTTAGCCTTCACCTTCTTGATAAGATCCTCATAATAGTCCTTCCTCCTTCTAGTGTAAAAAATAGGACACCCTAGATATGTGAATGGGAATTTACCTCTTGCAAATCCTGTAATAGCTCCAACTGTCTGAAACAATCCATTAGCAACCTTTGAATGCATGTAGTATGAACTCTTATCTTTGTTGATCATCTGACCTGATATCTTCTCATAGTTCCCCAACACTGCCATAATCTTGCTCAAAGAGGGAGGATGAGCAGATGCAAAGACTATCGTATCATCAGCATATGCCAAATAGTTTAAAGGATCAGACCTCTTAGGCATTACAAATCCCACAAATGACTTGTCTTCAAAGAGCTTATTCAAAGACCTGGAAAGTACCTCAGCTGACAGAATGAACAATGCTAGAGATATGGGATCCCCTTGTTTCACACCCCTTGTTGACTTAAAGAACCCCGAGGACTGCCTATTCACCAATACTGAATACCAGTTATTTGACATCAAGTTCCATACCATGTTGATGAAGTGTTAAGAAAATCCTATCTTCCTTAGCACATGCAATAAGTACTTCCATGAAACCCTATCATATGCCTTAGCCATATCAAGCTTGATCACCACATTAGCTGGCTTTCCCCTTAACCTTATGTCAGTGACAATTTCTTGAGTTAATAAGATGTTCTTAAATATACTCCTACCCTTTACAAATCTGGATTGATTAGGAGTTATTAGAGATGGCAAAAAACTCTCCAATCTGTCATGTAACACCCTAGACAATACCTTGTTAATGAAGTTTCTCAAACTAATAGGTCTTAAGTCAGAGAAGGTCTCAACTCTAGGTTTCTTGGGCAGCAACACTAGATTGGTGTGAGTGATGGATTTAGGCAATGCAACTCCTCTATAGAAGTGTAGCACCATGTTGTGTATATCAGCAACAATAACATCCCGGCATGTTTGATAAAACAGGCCAGTGAATCTATCAAGACCACTAGCACTCTCCCCACTAAGATCAAAAACTGCTGCCCTTACTTCTTCAATTGTTGGCAATCTGCTAAGTTTCAAATTCTGATCCATAGTGACCATTGAAGGTACATTATTGAGCAAGGGAAATTCAGAAGCATCACCTTCATTTGTAAATTATTTTTGATAGAAGTCCACTGCAGCTGTAGCCAATTGCTCCTGGTCTTCAATCCATACCCCACTGCCACTTTTGATCCTCTTCAGTTGCAATTTCTTTCTTTTGCCATTGACATGATTGTGAAAGAAACTTGTATTCCTATCTCCTTTAGCAAACCAAGTCATCCTAGCTTTTTGCTTCCAATACTGCTCCTCAATACTCAAGTATTTCTTCAATTCAGATTGAGCCTTTTGAAGCACAATCCTATTCTCAGTTGTAGGCTCTTCTTCAAACAACATCTCCTTCACCCTAACAATGTCCTCCAAAATAGCCAATTGCTTGAATATATCACCAAATGTTTCCCTACTCCATTTTGAGAGTGCTGCCTTCACCCTCTTGATATTCTGCTTGAACATAAAAAATGGATCCCCTATAAAATCTACTTCCCAATTCTACCTCACCATATCCATAAATGTAGCATGCTTTGTCCAAAAGTTCAAGAATCTAAAAGGCCTGACAAAATTGGTTGTCTGCACCCCACATGTCATTAGCAATGGTGCATGATCTGATCCAGTTCTGATTAGATTCTCAAATTCAATAGTTGGCAACATGTTCTGAAATGGAAAATTCACAAAAATCCTATCCAATCTCTTGAATATACACTCAGCATTGGATCTCCCATTCCACCATGTTAATGGACTTCCTTTGTACCCTTGCTCAAACAAACCACAAGAGTTTACATAAAATGCAAAATCCGCATATTCAGGAGGGTGTACTGAAAGTCCCCCTATTTTCTCATCTTTATGCAATATCACATTGAAATCCCCTCCTACCAACCATCGTAATTCCATATCACTTGCTAAGTAATACAAGTGATCCCACATATCCAACCTCTCAATTGCTGAACATTTTGCATAACACAAATGTCATCATCATGTGCTGCCCCAGGTCATGGTGAAACACTCTCACAGTCACCTGTTGCTCAGTATCCTCCACTAATTCCTATTCCACCACTGCATCGAAGAACAACCATATTTGCCCATTAATATTTGCATAAGCAATCTCCATATTCAACCCCCTTTTATATTTATCAATGAGTCCCTTCTTTTGAAAAGGCTCCATCAATGCAACTACACAAAAATTATGCTCCCTATTCATGTTGATCACCCTAGAAAAGGCCTGTTGTGTATTCACAGATCTTATGTTCCATATTAATATTTTGATCATCATCATTTAGATAGAGAAGCTGCCCTCCTGGGCATTATTCTTGAAGGTTGTGGTGGATCTTTACTCAGATTCTTCTTAATTTTTTTTACCTCCTTTATCACTAGTTGTGGGTGATAAATCCCCTTCCCTAGCCACTTGTTTGAAGTTTTCTGCAGTTGATTCATGATGTCCTTCATCCTCCATTGGATTTTATCTCAATAAGTCTTCATCAATTGGTGTCACATTGTGTGTAACTAAATCATGTAAATGCTGTAGAGGAGTCTTAAGTGAAACATTAAGATGCAGCTTCATAATTTGATCAGTGCCAGATTCCATAGGCACTTCCTCTATTTCCCCAGATGCTCTTGGAACAATTGCCCGCTCATCAGCCTGTTCATACTCCTTGAATTGTAGATAATAAACACTGCCTAGCCGAGGAGTAACTGTAGCAGTCTGCTCTGAAAGCACTGTTCTAGTGAGATCACCACCCTTCCCATTGCCTAAATTTGGTCTGAACCGACTATATCATCCCTAATTTTCACATAAACATCTCCATCAAGTTTGTTCTCTGATTCATACACCGTAACACCATCTACATAGGCCAAAATCTCTCCAGTTACACTAAGGTTGGGGTTTACTGTAGCTGCCTTATCAGGTGAACCCGGCTTTAGGCCTGACGTCGCCAGCCTAACACCTGGGGAGCCTAGCTTTAGGCCTGACATCGCCAGCCTAACACATGGGCAGCCTGGTTTTAGGCCTGGCGTCGCCAGCCTAATGCCTGGGGAGCCTGGCTTTAGCCCTTGCATCGCCAGCCTAATGCCTGGCGAGCCTGGCTTTAGTCCTGACGTCGCTAGCCTATCGCTAGGTGAGCTTGGCTTGTTGTCCTTCTTCACTCTGTCTTATATTGTCTTAGTTTTGCCCGGCTGATCATCCTTAACCTCAACTGCATCGCTCCATAAGACCTTTGTAGAGTTTAACTCATCAAGATCCTCAATCTGCCCAGAATCTTTAAATGTTTGAGATGGAATCTCATGACAAGATTAGTTTGTGGTCACATTGAGTTGTTTTAGCTCCTCTTTGCTAGTCCCAAATCTTCTATGAACCCAGTCGATTGTGGACTGAATCCAGAAGGAGTAGGACCATCTTTAGAACTGAAGACTGGTTTTTCCCCCACCAAAACTAGTTGGTTGTTCTCGTTTATATCACTTTGTTCCTCCTCTAATACTGCAAATTTATTCCTTACTTGAACCTTGTTTGTCTGATCTTCTTCGACCTCCACCAGTGTAAAGTTATTAGTAGTGTGCACCTGCTGTACACCAGCATTCACTGGCACGATTGCATTGCCAGTTTGCCCTTGTACCTGGGTTTTATTATTTTTGTTGGTTCCCCGATTATCCCGAACTTCCTTCCACTGTACACCTACATTCCCGACTACTTTTCCACTCGTGAGAATCATTAAAGGGGTAGTGTGATTTTTGGTTTTTCCTTGTTTATCAGCAGCAATATTCCAGTTGTTCGACTCACCAAGATCATTCCTTTTCTCGCTGCTTCGATTCTCAATAAGCTCGGGTGCAAACGCCAACATTCAATTTCATCATGTCCTTGTAGTTTACACTCCTTACAATATTTTGGTAGCATGTCATATTGAATTCTCACCCATTCTATTCTAAAACCACCAGTGGCTTCATCATCAATATCCAATCGCACCTTTTTAGGTAGTTCGGCCAACAAATCAACAAGAACTTTTACTCTTGCGCAACTCGGCCTAGTTTTGTTTGTAGTTGCCGCGTCAAGACACACTGGCCTTCCTACAGCTGTAGCCAAAGAAAACAGAGTTTCCTTTACAAAAAAGGTAGGAAGCAGTCCAGGAAAAGAAATCCACGCCATTGCCATCGGAGTTTCTTCACCCGCCTTAAATTTTGCATCGTAGATATGAGTACGCAATTGGTATTCGTACCCATCTTTGGCTTTGATGTAGTACGTACTCTTCGATGTGAAATCGAGGAAGTCTTGTCATAGAGTTAATCTAATTAACGCATGATGATCTCTAAGGAATCCGATATTACACTCACCTTTGATATCACATTGAGTTGGAATTATTCGGCGAAGCTCGTGAATCTCCGGATATCCATATGAAAGCTTGCCAACGATAGCATATTGGAGGCCTTCAATCATGTTCATTCGATCTACTTCTGACTCTGTGAATTTAACCACTGGTTGGCCATTCAAATACACTGCTCGTCGCAGTGGAATGGGTTGAATTGAAGCTGCAGCAGTAGCCATCGCTGGAGGATTTAAAGAATTTGGCTTCAATATCTTAGAGTAATCTAGAGAAGCTGGGTTGGAGTTAGTTATTGTATGTTGTTGTGCAATACTGGGGGAGGGCAGACCAGCCGGAAAAAATGGCTGGTCGCCGGCCATTGAAGCCTAAAGCTTCAGCTTGTCCGCGATGAACAGTAACGAAGTCACTGTTCACGGTACTGTTTGGCACTGTTCACTGCTACAGTGACGGCGGAAATTTGAGATAAAAAATTCTAGAGAGAGAATTTTCCCCCTTGGTCTGTATGTCCTACCATAATCAAAGGTTGAAGGGTTTTTTTGGACCTTTTTTCTTTAAGAGTTTGGACAACCACGTTAATAGCAAAGAACAATATGAGATAATTTACTTACAGCAAGGATATGAATAAGCAAGAGTGAGACAAATAACAAAATTGAACAATTTCATCTAATATATGGGTAAATTTGAACATTTTTCTTATACTTTTTGCAAACAATAGTACGAGCATCTTAGTCATGTTAACAACATTAGTTTGTCAACACTTTTTTCTTTTTATTATCAAATACAATTATTGCTTATTATCAATTTCGACACTTCAATCTAATTATTTATTTAGCTGCTTATTTGCAAAAATTATTTTAAACAAAATGTTTTCAATAGTTAATACATATCAACTATTTTCAATAAGTTAATTAATAATAAGCTTATGGTTCTCAATAAGTTAATTAATAATAATTTTAGGTGAACCATACATTGTAGGTAATGAAAAGAGAAACTACCCTATATAGCCCTTCAAAATTTTATTAGCTCATGTTTTCCCCCTTGGACCCGAAATAGCCTTTAGGCTCAATTTATTGACAAGTTATAGCCACTATTCCCAATACACTTCCACTCATTTTCAACCGCCTGCTTCTCCTCCTCCGCCTCTCTCCCTCCCCCCCCCCCCCCCCCTCTCTCTCTCTCCAATCTTCAATCCTTAATCTTTTCCTTTCTTCTTATCTTTCCCTTCTTCACTCCCTCCTTTTTAGCCTTGAAATAGCTAAAATAGAAATTTAAGTGTGAAAGTTGGAACGGGGAGTTGACTTTTTGATATCGAGGTCAGAATCTAATTATGGAAATTAAAATAGGTCCGTTATACCATTTATGACTTGTGCACAAAATTTGAGGTCAATCGGACTTGATTTGATAGGTTTCAGCATTAAATATAGAAGTTGGAATTCGTTAGTGAGATTCATATTTTTAGCTTTGTTTGATGTGATGTGAAGGCTCGACTAAGTTCGTATGATATTTTAAGACTTGTTGGTGTATTTGGTTGAGGTCCCGGAGGCCTCGGGTGAGTTTCAGATAGTTAACGGATCGAAATTTTAGACTTAGGAAAATCTGGAAATTTTTGCTTTTAGTGTAACCGCACATGTGAAGCTTTGATCGCAGGTGCGACACCGCAGGTGCGCAAGGACCATCGCAGAAGCTGCCAGGAGTGAAAGGTAGGGCAGGTTGCACAGGTGCGAAGATTTTGCCGCACATGCGAGGTCGTAGATGTGGATGATTGACCGCAGAAGCAGAAAGGGACCAATTTGGACTCGTCGCAGAAGCGGACAACTTCTTCGCAGAAGCGAGTCCGCAGAAGCGAACTTCTGCCCGCAGGTGCGAAAGCACTAGGCAGTGTACAAAACAATGGAGTTCCAACCTTTTTGTCATTTTTGACATTTCCAACACGGGTTGAGGTAATATTTGAGAGATAATTCACGGGAAATCTTGAGATAAGCCACTTGTGATCATTGTTAGTCAATAATATTGAATTATCATCGATTAATCCGACTAGATTACGTGTTTTTGAGATGAAATTGGAGGTCGAGTTGATGTCGGAATTTGGTAAAATTTATATGGTTGGACTCGTAGTTGAATGGGCTTTCATATTTTGAAACTTTTGTCGAGTTTTGAGACGTGGTCCCCACGGGTGATTTTGGGTGCAATTTCGGATTTTTGTTGGAAAAGTTTGTATTTTCATATGGAATAAATTTCTATAATTTGTATTGACAGAATCAAACTAATTATGGCTAGATTTGAGGCATTTGGAAACCGATTCGCGAGGCAAAGGCATAGCAGAGTAAGGAATTGCATGGTTTGAGGTAAGTAACAATTCTAAATTTGGTCTTGAGGGTATGAAACCCCAGATTATGTGTTATGTGATTGGTTTTGAGGTGACGCACATACAAGATGACAGGCGTGTGAGCGTGTACCGTAAGAATTGTGACTTGGTCGATTCCATGAATTTGTGTAGTTGAATAATTTGATGTTACTCGTACATTGATTTTTCACGTATTAGAGAAATCAAACTATGAATCATGATTAAACCATGTGTTGACACTGTTGGGAGCCACAGAGGTCATGTACATATTGAATTAACTGTTAAATTACTGTTCTGTACTCAGTCAAGGTTTTACTTGCATATTACATCCCAGTCTCTATTGCTCATTATTGATGCATCATATAATTGTTATTGGTCTATTTATCATGATTTCTGAGAGCCCGAGAGATTGGAGAGGTTAATGACTAAGTGAGGCCTAGGGCTTAATTGTGAGGATATTTATGAGATCGAGATGCATGCCGCAACATGTTTCAATGATTTATACCATTATTGGCTTGTTATAGCGCTTGGGCTGAAAGAGCCCCTCCGAAGTCTGTACACACCCCAATGAGCGCAGGTTCCTACTGAGTGCGAGTGCCGACTGTCGAGTGCTGAGTGATTGAGAGGAATGAGTGACTGCGATGAAAGAGTGATTGTGAGGTTAGAGTGAATGGGAGGACTGAGTGACTGTTTCTCTGAGAATATGTATTGATTTAATTATTGTTGCACTTCAGTTGTGATATATCACTGTTTTGGGAATTTCTGAAAGACATTGTCTTCTGTTTCAGTCGAATTTGATATGAAATTACTGTTTGAGTTTTAAATATTGAACTTGAAAGCATGCCTACCTTCTTATGTTGGAAATTACTGTATTTGGACTTAGCTGTGAAGATCGTCACTATCTTCAGTTCTTTATTTAGTATTGTTACTTACCGAGCTGGTTGTACTCATACTACACCATGCATTTCATGTGCAGATCCAGGTGTTCCCGAATACAGTGGGTGTTGATTCGTTCGCACAACTGACGTTTTGGAGATTCCGAGGTAGCTGCCGTATTTCGTAGATCTTGTCTCTCCTTCCCTATCTTCTTGCTTACTGTATTTGGTCTCGGATTATTATAGATCGTGTTTTCCAGAATTGTGATGTATAGATGTGTCACGACCTAAAATCTAACCATGGTCGTAATGGCTCCTATCGTGTTACAAGGCAAGTCTACTTCCCAAAATATTACTACTAAACCGATTATAAGAATTTAATAAAATATTTCAACATTTAAATTTTTCATAAAGTAAATCAACTCTAAATATAATATAGAAAAATACGGAAACGTGCCCCAGACATCGGGGTGTCACTAAGTCATGGGCATCTAAAACTATGAACTAAGATATATAAGTTGTCTAACTATCCAAAAGAAGAAATGACAAGAGGAGTAACAAGGTCATGCGGACGCTAGCAGCTACCTTGCAATCTCCATAGATAGCAGGCCTGAACTCAACGATCGCCGCGCTCTAACTCACCTGGATTTGCACATAAAGTGCAGGGTGTAGTATGAGTACAACCGACTCAGTAGTAACAGAAATAACTAAGGAACTGAGCAGTAGTAACAAGCTAAGCAGGATAATCCAATTATTATTTCCCCAATTAAGTACAAACAGAAGTAGACAAGTAATTTCATAAATTAGTAAGACTACAAAGAAAATTAACAGGTAAATGCAGCAACAACAAAAGTAAATGCAACCTCACAGCAGTGTCACTCCATCACTCAGCACTCGCACTCAACACTCAACGCTCAACACTCTGCGCTCACTGGGGGTGTGTACAGACTCCGAAGGGGCTCCCAAAGCCCAAGCGCTAAGCACGGACAACTCACGTGCCATCATATCAATACCTGGATCCGCACGGTCAACTCACATGCTATGCGGATAACTCACACGCTATGGTATCAATACCTGGACCCACACGGTCAACTCACGTGCTACACGGACAACTCACGCGCTATGGTATTAATATCCTCACAACCAGGCCCTCAGCCTCACTCAATCATGTACCTCACTAGCCTCACCATCATCAACAAATAAGGGAACACAACCCACATCAAGTATTACAACATATTAGAAAATAATAGAGACCGAGGTAAACATGTACAATAATTTCTATGACTCAGTACAAATAATGTGAGCATGAATAAAGCCTAAGCATGATCTCTAACATGAAGGCAAACAAGTTCAACAACATGTAACTACGTAAACACAGATGATGGCCATGAGGCCTCACGTGACGGACCAAGTCTCAATCCCTCAAGGTATACACCCATACGCCCGTCACCCAACGTGGGTATCGCCTCCAAACCGTCACACGATATCAAATTCTCCGGGTTTATACCCTCAAAGCCAGAGTTAAAACTATCACTTACCTTAACAGCGTAAAATCCTACTCTAGGATGCCCTCGTCTCTGGACTCGGTCTCCAAAAACTCCAAATCTAACGATGATCAGATTAATACCATCAACATAGGCTAACGAATCGAATTCCACAATGAAAATTACAAAATATGCCAAAAAGTCAAAACCGGTCAAAACCTGCCCCCCGAGCCCACATCTCGGAACCAGTCAACAATGGCAGAATCAAAACCCTCGTTCTCTCTCGAGTCTAACAATATAACATTTATCAGAATCGGACTCCGTTTGGTCCCTCAAATCCCTACCTAAAACTCTCCAAAACTCAAGCCCTAATTCCCTCAATTTCACTTTGAAATCATCAATCAAATCCCAAAAACGAAGATGGGTTCATGAAATATAACCAAAACCAAGTAGAGAACACTTAACCCAATCCTTATGGTGAAAATCGCCCCCAAAATCGCCCAAATCCGAGCTCCCCAACTCAAACTATGACCGAATGAACAAACCCTCATTTTATATATTTTTCTGCCAGCTATTCTGCCTCATTTCTCATGGCAACGATCCCGAAACTCACTTTTTATGCCTCCAATGGATTCCTTGTAAATGTTTAGTCAAGTTAGGCTTTTGAATCACTCAATTTGACTTTATAATGAAGGAGATATGTAGGTTTTAATATTTGCAAATCATGCAAAGTTTTAAATACACCGTCAGTGGCAATTTCGTAATTAATCTGAAAATATCTAGCAACCTAATTCTTAGTAAAATGACCATAAATTCCTCATACGATGTCCAAATTCGATGATTCTTTTTGCTACGGGTCCGTAATTATGATACGGATCAAATGCTTCAATCAAAAAATAAATCGGGGCTCAGTTGTTCAATATGATATCATTTATGCTTGAAGAAACGACGTCGAAACATTAGAAAAACGAGCGCAACACAACCCAAACCTATCCGAAACTCACCCGAGGCCCTCGGGACCTCAATCAATAATTCAAAAAGGTCATATATCACTACCCGAACTTATTCGAACCTTCGGAACACCCAAAACAACATCAAAACACCAAATCAACGTCGGATGCAATCCTAAGAACTTCTAAACTTTCAACTTTCGCCAATTCAAGCCTAATTCTATCACGGACCTCCAAATTACATTTCAGACACACTCCTAAGTCTAAAATCACCCAACAAAGCTAATCGAATCATAAAAATTCACATCCAAATTCGTTTACTCATAAGTCAACTTCCGGTTGACTTTTCTAACTTAACTTTCTAACTAAGAGACTAAGTGTTCATTTCACTCCTAAACTACTCCAGACCTAAACCTACCAACTCGATACAACTCAACACCGCTGAACAACACATAAAGAAGCAGGAATGGGGAAACAGGGCTATAACTCTCGGAACGACTGACCGGGTCATTATGAGATGCTCATGTACTTTGTGGCACCCCGATAGTTGGGAATTCCGCGTTATGTTTTGGTCTTTCCTATCCCATTTATGAGAACTTTTACTACTAAATCTGTTTTAATTCATTCTTGTTAAAAGTGTTGGAAATATTGTGAGAAGTTGGCTTTCCTAGTACCATGTTAGGCGCCATCACGACAGGTTAGGATTTTGGGTCATGATAAGTTGGTATCAGAGCCTAGGTTACATAGGTCTCATGAGTCATGAGCAGGTTTAGTAGAGTCTTGCGGATTGGTGCAGAGATATCTGTACTTATCTTCGAGAGGCTGCCGAACCCTTAGGAAAATTTCACTTTCATGTATTCTATCGTACGAATTTGTTGATTTCAGAAACTATATTTCTGTTATTTTATTCTCTCACAGATTGTGAGGACACGTACTATTGGATTGGACCGTTAGCGAGTAGTTAGGGCCGCGAGAGGCCGGGGCCGTGGTAAATGTCAGGGCCGAGGTAAAGGTCAAGGTGTAGCTCGTGCATCAGTTGGATAAGCATCTGTATCACCACCAGTTGCTCCAACATAGGAGTAGATTCCAGATATAGCTGAGCCGACAGGACCAGCTCAGGCACCAGCTGTGCCCATTGTGATTCCATGCCTTCAGGAGACTTTGGCCCAGATATTGACAGTTTGTACTGGCCTTACTCAGGTTGTTTCGGCTCAGGCCGCACGTGCCACTTCTCAGGCCGGGGGAGGTACTCATACCCTTGTTACCCGTACTCTAGAGCAGGTAGTGTAAGGACTTCAGATACTAGGGGAACTACTAGTCGAACCAGTTGCAGCTGCTCAGGCCCCTGTGGTTCCCGTTATGGTAGATGATGAGTATAAGAGACTTGAGAGATTTGGGAGGCTTCGACCTCCATCATTTAGCGGTGCTGAGTCAGAAGACGCTTAGGGTTTTCTAGATAAGTGCCAGCAGATGCTTTGGACGACGGGTATTCTGGAGACCAGTGGGGTCTCGTTCACTACTTTTTAGTTTTATGGGGCTACCTTCAGATGGTGGAAGGCTTATGAGAGGCACATGCCGGTCGATGCAGTACCACTTACATGGTAGAAGTTCTCTGTTCTCTTTTTGGAGAAGTTCGTGCCACAGTCTAGCAGGGAGGAGCTGCGTAGACAGTTTGAGCAACTTCAGCAAGATGGCATGTCTGTGACCCAGTACGACAAGAGGTTTTATGAGTTGGCTCATCACACCTTTTGGTTGGTTCCCACTGATAGGGAGAGGATTAAGAGGTTCATTGATGGCCTCACAAATCAGCTGCAGTTACTTATGACTCGGGAGAGGGTATCTGGTGCTACTTTTGATGAGGTGGTTGACATTGCTCGGGAGATAGATTTGGTCCATAGCCAGGAGTGTGGAGAGAGGGAGGCCAAGAGGCCTCGTGGACTGGGTGGTTTCAGCGATGTTCCTTCAGGGGGTCAGTTTTATCACGGCAAAGGTCATCCTTACAGACACGCTCAGACGGGTCGTCCAGTTCACCGTGGTGCCTCATCCAGCCATGGTTCATACAGTTCTCATCAGGGTCAGTCATCTCTCAGTGCCCTTCCAGCCTAGAGTTTGTCTCGTGCCCCTTCAGTTTAGGGCTCATTTGCACCGGGTGCTTCTAATAGTTATTCTGGTTCTTAAGGCCCGATTCAGTCTACACCACCACTAGTACCAGGGAGTTGCTTTGAGTGCGGGGAGTTTGGGCATATGTAGAGGCAGTGTCCTCGTCGCCCGGGAGGTCCTGTGCAGCATAGGAGTCAGACTACGACTTCAGTGCCAGTTACTTCGCCACTCGTCCATCTAGCTCGGGGTTGGGGCTCAGTCAGCTAGGGGTTGCCCAAGAGGGGGAGGCCGATCAAGTGGAAACCAATCTCGATTCTATGCTTTTCCTGCCAGACCAGATATTGTTGCTTTAGATACCGTGATCACATATATTGTCTTAGTGTGCCACAGGGAAGCTTCTATATTATGTGACCCTGGTTTCACTTATTCGTATGTATCATCACATTTTACTCATTATCTGGTTATGCCCCGTGAGTACTTAGTTTCACTTATTCGTGTATCTACGTCGTTGGGCGACACTGTTACTGTGAACCGTGTGTATTGGTCGTGTGTGGTAACTATTGGGGGATTGGAGACTAGAGTTGATCTTTTATTGCTCAGCATGGTTGATTTTGATGTAATCGTGAGTATGGATTGGTTGTCTCCATGTCATGCTATTCTGGACTATCACGCAAAAATCGTAACGTTGGCGATGCCGGGTTTGCCGAAGGTCTAATGGAGAGGTTCTCTAAATTATGTTCCCAGTAGGGTAATCTCTTATTTGAAGGCCCAACATATGGTTGGGAAGGGATTTTTGTCCTATTTGACCTTTGTGAGAGATGTTGATGCAGACACTCATACTATTAATTCTGTACCGGTAGTGCAAGACCTTTCGGATGTATTTCTTGCAGACCTACCGGGTATGCCACCCAACAGGGATATTGATTTCGGTATTGACTTGGTGCCGGGCACTCAGCCCATTTCTATTCCACCATATCGTATGGCACCAACTGAGTTGAAAGAATTGAAAGAGCAACTTAAAGAACTTCTTGATAAGGGGTTTCTTAGGCCTAGTTTGTTGCCTTGGGGTGCACCGGTTCTGTTTGTTAAAAAGAAAGATGGTACCATGCAGATGTGCATCGATTACAGGCAGTTGAACAAAGTTACAATCAAGAACAAGTATCCTTTGCCGCATATTGATGATTTATTTGACCAGCTTCAGGGAGCGAGGGTATTCTCCAAAATTGATCTGATATCTGGGTATCACCAGTTGAAAATTCGGGATTCGGAAATTCTAAAGACGGAATTCAAGACTCGTTATGGTCACTACGAATTTCTCGTGATGTCTTTTGGACTGACCAATGCCCCAATAACATTTATGCACTTGATAAATAACGTATTCCAGTCGTATCTTGATTCATTTGTCATAGTATTTATTGATGATATCCTGATGTACTCACATAGCCAGAAGGAGCTTGCACATCACTTGGGTATTTTATTACAGAGGCTGAGAGATGAGAGACTTTATTCCAAATTCTCTAAGTGTGAGTTCTGGCTTAGTTCAGTGGCATTCTTGGGACACATAGTGTCCAATTAAGGAATTAAGGTGGATCCGAAGAAGATAGAGGCAGTTCAGAGTTGGCCCAGGACATCTTCAACTACGGAGATTCAGATTTTTCTCGGCTTGGCCAGTTATTATCGTCGTTTTATGGTGGGTTTCTCGTTTATTGCATCGCCTTTGACTAAATTGACCCAGAAAGGTGCTCCGTTCAGGTGGTCGGATGAGTGTGAATAGAGATTCCAGAAGCTCAAGACAACTTTGACTACAACCCCAGTATTGGTGTTGCCTACAAGTACAGGGTCTTATACTGGGTATTGTGATGCGTCGTGTATTGGCCTCTGCGCAGTACTAATGCAAGATGGTAGGGTGATTGCCTATGCGCCCAGACAGTTAAAGGTACATGTGAAGAATTATGTGGTCCACGACCTTGAGTTTGCAGCTATTATTCATGCTTTGAAGATTTGGCAGCATTATTTGTACGGTGTCCATTGTGAGATTTATACCGATCACCAGAGTCTACAACATCTGTTTAAATAGAAGGATCTTAATTTGCGGCACCGGAGGTGGTTGGAGTTGCTTAAGGATTATGATATCACCATTCTCTATCATCCCGTAAAGGCCAATGTGGTGGCCGATGCCTTGAGTCATAAGGTGGAGAGTTTGGGCAGCTTAGCATACTTACCGGTAGCAGAGAGGCCTTTAGATTTGGATGCTCAGGCCTTGGCCAACCAGTTTGTCAGATTGCATATTTCCGAGCCGAGCCGAGTTTTGGCTTGTGTGGTTTCTCAGTCTTCTCTTTATGATCATATCAGAGAACGTCAGTATGATGACTCCTATCTGCTTGTCCTTAAGGACACGGTTCAGCACAGTGATGCCAAGGAAGTCACTATTGGGGATAACGGTGTATTACGGATGCAAGGAAGGCTATGTGTGCCTAATGTAGATGGTTTGCATGAGTTGATTTTCCAGGAGGATCACAGTTCACGGTACTCCATCCATCCAGGTGACAAGAAGATGTATCAGAATTTGAGGCAGCATTATTGGTGGAGGCGAATGAAGAAAGATATAGTTGGGTTTGTAGCTCGGTGTTTTAATTATCAACAGGTGAAGTACGAGCATCAAAGACCAGCTGGATTAATTCAGAGACTTGAAATTTTGGAGTGGAAGTGGGAGCGTATTACCATGGACTTCGTAGTTAGGCTCCCACAGACTTTGAAGAAGTTTGAAGCTGTTTGGGTGATTATAGATTGGTTGACCAAGTCCGCGCATTTTATTCCAGTTGGTACTACTTATTTGTTGGAGCGGTTGGCTGAGATTTATATCCACGAGATTGTTCGCCTACACGGTGTGCCAGTGTCCATCATTTCAGATCGAGGCACGTAGTTTACATCATAATTTTGGAGAGCAGTGCAGTGAGAATTAGGTGCATAGGTTTATTTGAGTACAACATTTCACCCACAGACGAACGGATAGTCCGAGCACACTTTTCAGATACTGTAGGATATGCTACGTACTCGTGTCATTGATTTTGGAGGGTTCTTGGGATCACCTTCTGCCACTCGCAGAGTTTGCTTACAATAACATCTACAAATCGAGCATTCAGATGGCTCCGTATGAGGCTTTATATGGGAAACAATGTCAGTCTCCGGTGTGTTGGTTTGAGCCGGGTGAGACTAGGCTATTAGGTACTGATTTAGTGCAGGATACTTTGGAAAAGGTTAAATTGATTCAGGATTGGCTTCGCACGGCACAGTCTAGACAAAAGAGTTATGCCGACAGGAAGGTCTATGATGTTGCTTACATGGTTGGGGAGAAGGTTCTGCTAAATATTTCACCCATGAAGGGTGTGTTGAGGTTCGGGAAGAAGGGCAAGTTGAGCCCTCGGTATATTGGGCCGTTCGAGGTGCTTAAGAAGATTGGAAATGTAGCTTATGAACTTGCCTTGCCACCTAGTCTATCGGGTGTTCATCCAGTGTTTCATGTATCTATGCTTTGAAAGTATGTCGGAGATCCGTATCATGTTTTGGACTTCAGCACAGTGCAGTTGGATGGTAATTTGACTTATGATGTGGAGCCGCTGGCCATCTTAGACCGACAAGTTCGAAAGGTGAGATGAAAAAGTATAACTTCAGTGAAAGTGCAGTGGAGAGGCCAGCCGGTCGGAGAAGCTACTTGGGAGATTGAGCGATAAATGCGGAGAAAATATCCACACCTATTTGAAACTTCAGGTATGATTATTAACCCGTTCGAGGATGAACGCTTATTTAAGAGGGGGAAAATGTAACGACCCGACCAGTCGTTTTGAGTATTATAACCCCGTTTCCATATTTACTGCTCAATTTGTGCTTTGCAATTGTTATGTGACTTGCTGGGGTAATTAGTTCGGGTCCGGTGAGGTTTTGGAATGAAATTGGAACACTTAGTCTCAAGGATAAAAGCTTAAGTTAAAATAATTGATCGGATAATGAAATATGTGTAAATGACCCCAGAATGGAATTTTGATGGTTCCAATAGCGCCATATGATGATTGTGGTCTTAGGAGCGTGTCCGAAAAATTATTTGGAAGTCCATAGTTAAATTAGGCTTGAAATGGCTAAAATAGAAATTTAAGTTTGAAAGTTGAACCGGGGAGTTAACTATTTGATATCAGGGTCGGAATCCTATTCTGGAAATTGAAATAGATCCGTTATGTCATTTATGACTCGTGCGCAAAATTTAAGGTCAATCGGACTTAATTTGATAGGTTTTGGCATTGAATGTAGAAGTTGGAATTCGTTAGTTTTAGTTAAGCTTGAATTGGGATGTGATTCGTGTTTTTAGCATTGTTTGATGTGATTTAAAGGCTCGACTAAGTTCGTATGATGTTTTCGGACTTGTTGGTGTATTTGGTTGATGTCCCGGGGGCCTCGGGTGAGTTTCAGATGGTTAACAGATCAAAATTTTGGACTTAGGAAAATCTGGAAATTTTGTTTCTAGCGTAACTGCACCTGCGAAGCTTTGATCGCAGGTGCAACACCGCAGGTATGCAAGGGCCATCGCAGAAGCGACCAAGAGTGAAGGGCAGGGGAGGTTGTGCAAGTGCTAAGATTTTGCCGCACCTGCGAGGTCGTAGATGCAGCTGATTGACCGCAGAAGCGGAAAGGGAACAATTGGGACTCGTCGCGGAAGCGAGTCCGCAGAAGCGGACTTCAGCCCGCAGGTGCGAAAGCACTGGGCATTGTACAAAACAGAGGAGTTCCGATATTTTTGTCATTTTTGACATTTCCAACACTTGTTGAGGCAATTTTTGAGCGAGAATTCACGGGAATCTTGAGGTAAGTCACTTGTGATCATTTTTAGTCAATACTATTGAATTATCATCGATTATTCCGACTAGATTACGTGTTTTTGAGGTGAAATTAGAGTATTTGGGCCTAGGTATATCAAAATAAGAATTTAAGATTTGGAGGTGGAGTTGATGTCGGAATTTGGTAAAATTTGTATGGTTAGACTCGTGGTTGAATGGGCTTTCAGGTAACTTTTATTGTGTTCCGAGAGGTGGGACCCACGGGCATTTTGGGTGCAATTTCGGATTTTTGTTGGAAAAGTTTGTATTTTCATATAGAATTAATTCCTATAATTTATATCGACTGAATCGAACTAATTATGAGTAGATTCGAGGCTTTTGGAAACTGATTCACGAGGCAAAGACATAACAGAGTAAGGAATTACACGGTATGAGGTAAGTATCAGTACTAAATTTTGTCCTGAGGGTATAAAACCCGGGATTATGTGTTATGTGATTGATTTTATGGTGACGCACATACAAG
The DNA here is from genome assembly GCA_000715115.1 of Nicotiana otophora. Classification (NCBI taxonomy): domain Eukaryota; kingdom Viridiplantae; phylum Streptophyta; class Magnoliopsida; order Solanales; family Solanaceae; genus Nicotiana; species Nicotiana otophora. The sequence goes on along the minus strand of AWOL01S0037537.1, from coordinate 44,796 downwards.
ATGATGGGTGTGTGAGCGTGTACCGTAGGAATTGTGACTTGGTCGATTCTATGAATTTGTGTAGTTGAATAATTTGTTGTTACTCGTACATTGTTTTTCACGTATTAGAGAAATAGAACTATGAATCATGATTAAACCATGTGTTGACACTGTTGGGACCCATAGAGGTCGTGTACATATTGAATTAACTGTTAAATTACTGTTCTGTACTCAGTCATGGTTTTACTTGCATATTACATCCCAGTCTCTATTGCTCATTATTGACGCATCATATAATTATTGTTGGTCTGTTTATCATGATTTCTGAGAGCCCGAGAGACTGGAGAGGTTGATGACTGAGTGAGGCCTAGGGCCTAATTGTGAGGATATTTATAGGATCGAGATGCACGCCGTAACATGTTTCAGTGATATATGCCATGATTGTCTTGATATAGCGCTTGGGCTAAAGGAGCCCCTCCGGAGTCTGTACACACCCCATTGAGCGCAGGTTCCTACTGAGTGCGAGTGCCGACTGTCGAGTGCTGAGTGATAGAGGGGAATGAGTGACTGTGATGAAAGAGTAATTGTGAGGTTGGAGTGAATGGGAGGACTGAGTGACTGTTGCTCTGAGAATATTTATTGATTTCATTATTGTTGCACTTCAATTGTCATATATCACTGTTTTGGGAATTTCTGAAAGACATTATCTTCTGTTTCAGTCGAATTTGATATGAAATTACTGTTTGAGTTTTAAATGTTGAACTTGAAAGTATGCCTACCTTCTTATGTTGGAAATTACTGTATTTGGACTTATTTGTGAAGCTCGTCACTATCTTCGGTTCTTTATTTAGTATTGTTACTTATTGAGTTGGTTGTACTCATACTTCACCCTGCATTTCGTGTGCAAATCTAGGTGTTCCCGAATATAGTGGGTGTTGATTCGTTCGCACAGTTGATTTTCGGAGATTCTGAGGTAGCTGCCATGTTCCGCATATCTTTTCTCTCCTTCCCTATCTTCTTGCTTACTGCATTTGGTCTCAGATTATTATAGATCGTGTTTTCTAGACTTGTGATGTATAGATGTGTCACGACCCAAAATATAACCATGGTCGTGATAGCACCTATCGTGTTACAAGGCAAGCCTACTTCCTAAAATATGACTACTAAACCGATTATAAGAATTTAATAAAATATTTCAACATTTAATTTTTTTATAAACTAAATCAAGTCTAAATATAAAACAGAAAAATACGGAAACGAGCCCCAAACATTAGGGTGTCACTAAGTCATGAGCATCTAAAACTATGAACTAAGATATATAAGTTTTCTAACTGTCCAAAAGAAGAAATGACAAGAGGAGTAATAAAGTCCTGCGGACGCTAGCAGCTACCTTGCAATCTCCACAGATAGCCGGCCTGAACTCAACGATCTTCGCGCTCTAACTCACCTGGATTTGCACAAAAAGTATAGGGTGTAGTATGAGTACAACCGACTCAGTAGTAACAGAAATAACTAAGAAACTGAGCAGTAGTAACGAGCTAAGCAGAATAATCCAATTATTATTTCCACAATTAAGTACAAAAAGGAGTAGACAGGTAATTTCATAAATCCATAAGACTACAAGGAAAATTAACAGGTAAATGCAGCAACAACAAAAGTAAATACAACCTCACAACAATGTCCCTCCATCACTCAGCACTCGTACTCAGCACCCAACACTCAACACTCTACGTTCACTAGGGGTGTGTACAGACTCCGGAGGGGCTCCCAAAGCCCAAGCACTAAGCTCGGATAACTCACGTGCCATCATATCAATACTTGGATCCGCACGGTCAACATACTTGCTACGCGGACAACTTACACGCTATGGTATCAATACCTGGATCCGCACAGTCAACTCACGTGCTACGCGGACAACTCACGCGCTATGATATTAATATCATCACAACCAGGCCCTCGGCCTCACTCAATCATGTACCTCACTAGCCCCACCATCATCAACAAATAAGGGAACACAACCCCCATCAAGTATCACAGCATATTAGCAAATAATAGAGACTGAGGTAAACATGTACAATAATTTCTATGACTGAGTACAAATAATGTGAGTATGAATAAAGACTAAGCATGATCTCTAACATGAAGGCAGACAAGTTCAACAACAAGTAACTATGTAAACACAGATGATGGCCATGAGGCCTTACGGGACGGACCAAGTCTCAATCCCTCGAGGTATACACCCACACACCCGTCACCTAGCGTGGGTATCACCCCCAAACAGTCACACGATATCAAATTCTCCGTGTTTATACCCTCAAAGCCAGAGTTAAAACTGTTACTTACCTTAACAGCATAAAATCCTACTCCGGGATGCCCTCATCTCTAGACTCGGTCTCCAATAGCTCCAAATCTAATGATAATCTGATTAATACCATCAACATAGGCTAACGAATCGAATTCCACAATAAAAACTACACAATATGCCAAAAATCCAAAAACCGGCCAAAATCCGGCTCCTGGCCCACGTATCGGAACCAGTCAACAATGGCATAATCAAAGCCCTCTTTCTCTCCTGAGTCTAACCATATAAAATTTATCAAAATAGGACTCCGTTTGGTCTCTCAAATCCCTACCTAAAACTCTCCAAAACTCAAGCCCTAACTCCCTCAATTTCACTTTGAAATCGTCAATCAAATCCAAAAAACGAAGATGAATTCATGAAATATAACCAAAACCGAGTAGAGAACACTTAACCCAATCCTTATGGTGAAATCGCTCCCACAATCGGCCAACTCCGAGCTCCCCAACTCAAAATATAACCGAATGAACAAACCCTCGTTTTATATATTTTTCTGCCGGCTATTCTGCCTCGTTTCTCATGCCAAATGATCCCGAAACTTACTTTTTATGCCTCCAATGGATTCCTTGTAAACGTTTAGTCAAGTTAGGCTTTTGAATCACTCAATTTGACCTTATAATGAAGGAGATATGTAGGTTTCAATATTTGCAAATCGTGCAAATGTTTAAATACACCGTCAGTGGCAAAGTCGTAATTAATCTGAAAAATCTGGCAACCTAATTCTTAGTAAAATGGCCATAAAAGCCTCATACGATGTCCAAATTCGATGATTCTTTTTGTTACGGATCCGTAATTACGATACGGATCAAATACTGCAATCAAAAAAGTAATCGGAGCTAATTTGTTCAATATGATATCATTTATGCTTGAAGAAACGACGTCGAAACATAAGAAGAACGAGCGCAACACAACCCAAACCTATCCGAAACTCACCTGAGGCCCTCGGGACCTCAACCAATAATTCCAACAAGTCATATATCACTAACCGAACTTAGTCGAACCTTCGGAATACCCAAAACAATACCAAAACACCAAATCAACCTCGGATTCAAGCCTAAGAGCTTCTAAACTTTCATCCTTCGCCAATTCAAGCCTAATTCTACCACGGACCTCCAAATTATATTCCGTACACACTCCTAAGTCTAAAATCACCCAACGAAGCTAATCGAATCATAAAAATTCACATCCGAATTTGTTTACTCATAAGTCAACTTCCGGTTGACTTTTCTAACTTAACGCTCTAACTAAGAGACTAAGTGTTCATTTCACTCCAAAACTACTCCGGACCCAAACCTACCAACTCGATACAACTCAACACCACTGAACAACACATAAAGAAGCAGGAATAGGTAAACAGGGCTATAACTCTCGGAACGACTGGCCGGGTCGTTATATCCTCATCCTCTTAAACACACGTTCGTCCTCGAAAATGCCAAGAGTTGTTCTCAAAACCAACAAGAACTCTCTCTGAACCCCAATGGCACAAAACCAATCCGTCAGGACTGAATCCTTCTATTTCAACCAAGCTACGCAGACCACCAAAAACCCAAGGACATTACCACAAAACACCTGTAGAACTCATTACCTCATACACACCCAAAGAACTAATCATACCCATTACCATGCCGATCCAACCTACTACCAAGATGCCCTATCTATCCGAGTTCCTTCTGAATTACCTTCAAATTGATACTTTGCCCCACCATAACACCACAATCCTCAACCCAGACTCACCACACAAGACCCAAGCATAAAACCACACCGCCCTAGGCCTCATAAGCCGTTGAATACTCTCTTAGATATCCCTAAAAGTACCACAAGCACACACTCACACAATCAACACCTCAGTGCTCAAGCTACAGTCAAAATCCGGCCTCATGTCCTCCAGACTGGCCCGACATCAACACACAGAAATCACATCTCGCACCTCATCCAGGGAATCACAAGCCGTCGATGTATAATTGATACCGAGCACCCATGTGCGCATACGAATGTGTGGAAGGAATTCAAAGAGTTACACTTCAAGCTGAATCAATACCGCACGAAAAGAATTCAAGAATGTGAAATTTTCCTAAAGGTTCTGCAGCCTCTCGAAGATAAGTACAGACGTCTCCGTACCGAACCGCAAGACTCTACTAAACCCGCGCATGACTCATGAGACCTATGTAACCTAGGCTCTGATACTAACTTGTCACGACCCAAAATCTAACCACAGTCGTGACGGCGCCTATCGTGTTACAAGGCAAGCCTACTTCCCAAAATATTACTACTAAATTGATTATAATAATTTAATAAAATATTTCAACTTTTAAATTTTTCATAAACTAAATCAACTCTAAATATAATATAGAAAAACACGGAAACGAGCCCCAAACACCGTGTGTCACTAAGTTATGAGCATCTAAAACTATGAACTAAGATATATAAGTTGTCTAAATGTCCAAAAGAAGAAATGACAAGAGAGTAACAAGGTCCTGTAGACGCTAGCAACTACCTTGCAATCTCCATAGATAGCCGGCCTGAACTCAACGATCGCCGTGCTCTAACTCACCTGGATCTGCACATAAAGTGCAGGTGTAGTATGAGTACAACCGACTCAGTAGTAACAGAAATAACTAAGGAACTGAGCAGTAGTAATGAGCTAAGAAGAATAATACAATTATTATTTCCACAATTAAGTACAAACAAGAGTAGACAGGTAATTTCATAAATCCATAAGACTACAAGGAAAATTAACAGGTAAATGCAGCAACACCAAAAGTAAATGCAACCTCACAGCAATGTCACTCCATCACTTAGCACTCGCACTCAGCACTCAACGCTCAACACTCTACGCTCATTGGGGGTATGTACAGACTCCGGAGGGGCTCCCAAAGCCCAAGCGCTAAGCACGGACAACTCACATGCCATCATATCAATGCCTGGATCCGCACGGTCAACTCACGTGCTACGCAGACAACTCACGTGCTATGGTATCAATACTTGGACCCGCACGGTCAACTCACGTGCTACGCAGACAACTCACGTGCTATGGTATCAATACTTGGACCCGCACGGTCAACTCACGTGCTACGCGGACAATTCATGTGCTATGGTATTAATATCCTCATAACCAGGCCCTCAGCTTCACTCAATCATGTACCTCACTAGCCTCACCATCATCAACAAATAAGGGAACACAAGCCACATCAAGTATCACAACATATTAGAAAATAATAGAGACTGAGGTAAACATGTACAATAATTTCTATGACTGAGTACAAATAATGTGAGCATGAATAAAACCTAAGCATGATCTCTAAAATGAAGGCAGATAAGTTCAGTAACAAGTAACTACGTAAACACATATGATGACCATGAGGCCTCACGGGACGGGCCAAGTCTCAATCCCTCGAGGTATACACCCACACGCCCGTCACCTAGCATGGGTATCTCCTCCAAACAGTCACACGATATCAAATTCTCCGGGTTTATACCCTCAAAGCTAGAGTTAAAACTGTTACTTACCTTAACAGCGTAAAATCCTACTCCGGGATGCCCTCGTCTCTGGACTCGGTCTCCAAAAGCTCCAAATCTAATGATAATCAGATTAATACCATCAACATAGGCTAACAAACCGAATTCCACAATAAAAACTATAAAATATGCCAAAAGCCAAAACCGGCCAAAACCCGGCCCTCGGGCCCACATCTTAGAACCAGTCAACAATGGCAGAATCAAAACCCTCGTTCTCTCCTGAGTCTAACCATATAAAATTTATCAGAATCGGACTCCGTTTGGTCCCTCAAATCCCTACCTAAAACTCTCCAAAACTCAAGCCCTAATCCCTCAATTTCACTTTGAAATCATCAATCAAATCCCAAAAATGAAGATGGATTCATGAAATATAACCAAAACCGAGTAGAGAAAACTTAACCCAATCCTTATGGTGAAAATCGCCCCCAAAATCACCCAAATCCGAGCTCCCCAACTCAAAATATGACCGAATGAACAAACTCTCATTTTATATATTTTTCTGCCAGTTATTCTGCCTTGTTTCTCGTACCAAACAATTCCGAAACTCACTTTTTATGCCTTCAATGGATTCCTTGTGATACTTTAGTCAAGTTTGGCTTTTGAAACACTCAATTTGACCTTATAATTAAGGAGATATGTTGGTTTTAATATTTACAAATCATGCAGATTTTTAAATACACCGTCAGTGGCAATTGCGTAATTAATCTAACAATTCTAGCAACCTAATTCTTAGTAAAATGATCATAAATTCCTCATACGATATCCAAATGCGACGATTCTTTTTGCTACAGGTCTTTAATTACGATACGGATAAAATGCTTCAATCAAAAAAGAAATCGGAGCTCAATTGTTCAATATGATATCATTTATGCTTGAAGAAACGACGTCGAAACATAAGAAAAACGAGCGCAATACAACCCAAAACCTATCCGAAACTCACCCGAGGCCCTCGTGACCTCAACCAATAATTCCAGCAAGTCATATATCACTACCCAAACTTAGTCGAACCTTTGGAACACCCAAAACAACACCAAAACACCAAATCAACGCCGGATTCTAGCCTAAGAACTTCTAAACTTTTAACTTTCACCAATTCAAGCCTAATTCTACCACGGACCTCCAAATTACATTTCGGACACACTACTAAGTCTAAAATCACCCAACGAAGCTAATCGAATCATAAAAATCCACATCCAAATTCGTTTACTCATAAGTCAACTTCCGGTTGACTTTTCTAATGTAACTTTCTAACTAAGAGACTAAGTGTTCATTTCACTCCAAAACTACTCCGGACCCAAACCTACCAACTCGATACAACTCAACACCGCTGAACAACACATAAAGAAGCAGGAATGGGAAAACAGGGCTATAACTCTCAGAACGACTGGTCGGGTCGTTACAAGATGCTCATGTACTCTGTGACACCCCGATAGTTGGGAATTCCGCGCTATGTTTTGGTCTTTCCTATCCCATTTATGAGAACTTTTACTGCTAAATCTGTTTTAATTCATTCTTGTTAAAAGTGTTGGAAATATTATGAGAAGTTGGCTTTCCTAGTACCATGCTAGGCGCCATCACGACAGGTTAGGATTTTGGGTCGTGACAAGTTGGTATCAGAGCCTAGGTTGCATAGGTCTCACGAGTCATGAGCAGGTTTAGTAGAGTTTTGCGGATCGGTACGGAGATGTCTGTACTTATCTTCAAGAGGCTGCCGAACCCTTAGGAAAATTTCACTTTCATGTATTCTATCGTACGAATTTGTTGATTTTGGAAATTAACTTTTTGTTATTTTATTCTCTCACAGATTGTGAGGACACGTACTACTGGATCAGACCATCAGCCAGCAGTTAGGGCCGCGAGAGGCCGGGGTCGTGGTAAACGTCGGGGCCAAGGTAGAGGTCGAGGTGTAGCTCGTGCATCAGTTGGAGAAGCATCTGTATCACCACCAGTTGCTCCAGCACAGGAGTAGATTCCAGATATAGCTGAGCCGATAGGACCAGCTCAGGCACCAGCTGTGCCCGTTGTGATTCCATGCCTTCAGGAGACTTTGGCCCATATATTGACAGTTTGCACTGGCCTTGCTCAGGTGGTTTCGGCTCAGGCCGCCCTGCCACTTCTTAGGCCGGGAGAGGTACTCATACCCTTGTTGCCCGTACCCCAGAGCAGGTAGTGTAAGGACTTCCGATACCGGGGGCACTACCAACCGAACCAGTTGCAGCTGCTTAGGCCCTAGTGGTTCCCGTTATGGTAGATAATGAGCATAGGAGACTTGAGAGATTTGGGAGGCTTCAACCTCTATCATTTAGCGGTGCTGAGTCAGACGACGCTCAGGGTTTTTCTGGATAAGTGCCAGCGGATACTTTGGACGACGGGTATTCTGGAAACCAGTGGGGTCTCGTTCACTACTTTTCAGTTTTCTAGGGATGCCTTCAGATGATGGGAGGCTTATGAGAGGCACAGGCCGCTCGGTGCAGTACCACTTACATGGTAGAAGTTCTCTGTTCTCTTTTTGGAGAAGTTCGTGCCGCAATCTAGCAGGGAGGAGCTGTGCAGACAGTTTGAGCAGCTACGACAAGATGGCGCGTCTGTGACCCAGTATGAGATGGGGTTTTATAAGTTGGCTCATCATGCCGTTTGGTTGGTTCCCACTGATAGGGAGAGGATTAGGAGGTTCATTGATGGCCTCACATATCAGCTGCGGTTACTTATGACTCGGGAGAGGGTATCTCGTGCTACTTTTGATGAGGTGGTTGACATTGCTCGGGAGATAGATTGGTCCGTAGCTAGGAGCGTGGAGAGAGAGAGGCCTCGTGGAACGGGTGGTTTCAGCGATGTTCCTTCAGGGGGTTAGGTTTACCACGACAGAGGTCATCCTTACAGGCACGCTCAAACGGGTAGTCCAATTCACCGTGGTGCCTCATCCAGCCATGGTTTATACAGTTCTCATCAGGGTCAGTCATCTCTCAGCGCCCTTCCAGCCCAGAGTTCATCTCGTGCCCATTTAGCTCGGGCTCATTTGCACCGGGTGCTTCTAATAGTTATTCTGGTTCTCAGGGCCCGATTCAGTCTGCACCACCACTAGTACCGGGGAGTTGCTTCGAGTGCGGGGAGTTTGGGCATATGTCGAGGCAGTGTCCTCATCGCCCGGGAGGTCCTGTGCAGCATAGAAGTCAGATTATGACTTCAGCACCAGTTACTTCGCCACCCATTCATCCAGCTCAGGGTTGGGGCTCAGTCAGCTAGGGGTCGCCCAAGAGGGAGAGGCCGATCACGTGGCAGCCATGCCCGATTCGATGCTTTTCCTGCCAGACCAGATGTTGTTGCTTTAGATGCAGTGATCACATATATTGTCTTAGTGTGCCACACGGAAACTTCTATATTATTTGACCCTGGTTTCACTTATTCGTGTGTATCATCGTATTTTACTCATTATCTGGATATGCCCCGTTAGTACTTAGTTTCACTTGTTCGTGTATCTACGTCGTTGGGCGACACTGTTACTGTGGACCGTGTGTATTGGTCGTGTGTGGTAACTATTGGGGGATTGGAGACTAGAGTTGATCTTTTATTGCTGAGCATGGTTGATTTTGATGTAATCGTGAGTATGGATTGGTTTTCTCCATGTCATGCTATTCTAGGCTATTACGCAAAAACTGTGATGTTGGCGATGCCGGGTTTGCCGAAGGTCTAATGGAGAGGTTCTCTAAATTATGTTCCCAGTAGGGTAATCTCTTATTTGAAGGCCCAACATATGGTTGGGAAGGGGTGTTTGTCCTATTTGACCTTTGTGAGAGATGTTGATGCAGACACTCTTACTATTGATTTTGTACCGATAGTGCGAGACTTTTCAGATGTATTTCCTGCAGACCAGCCGGGTATGCCACCCAACAGGGATATTGATTTCAGTATTGACTTGGTGCCGGGCACTCAGCCCATTTCTATTCCACCATATCGTATGGCACCAGCTGAGTTGACCGAATTGAAAGAGCAACTTCAAGAACTTTTTGATAAGGGGTTTATTAGGCCTAGTGTGTTGCCTTGGGGTACACCAATTCTGTTTGTGAAAATGAAAGATGGTACCATGCTGATGTGCATCGATTACAGGCAGTTGAACAAAGTTACAATCAAGAACAAGTATCCTTTGCCGCGTATTGATGATTTATTTGACCAGCTTTAGGGAGTGGGGGTATTCTCCAAAATTGATCTGAGATCTGGGTATCACCATTTGAAAATTTGGGATTCTGACATTCTAAAGACGGAATTGAGGACTCGTTATGGTCCCTACGAATTTCTCGTGATGTAGTTTGGGCTGACCAATGCCCCAACAACATTTATGCACTTGATGAATAGCGTATTCCAGCTGTATCTTGATTTATTTGTCATAGTATTTATTGATGATATATTGGTGTACTCACATAGCCAGGAGGAGCATGCACAACACTTGGGTATTGTATTACAGAGGCTGAGAGAGGATAGACTTTATGCCAAATTCTCTAAGTGTGAGTTCTGGCTTAGTTCAGTGGCATTATTGGGACACATAGTGTCCAGTTAAGGAATTAAGGTGGATCCGAAAAAGATAGAGGCGGTTTAGAGTTGGCCCAGGCCATCTTCAGCTACAGAGATTCAGAGTTTTCTCGGCTTGGCCAGTTATTATCGTCGTTTTTTGGAGGGTTTCTCGTCTATTGCATCGCCTTTGACTAAATTGACCCAGAAATGTGCTCCGTTCAGGTGGTTAGATGAGTGTGAAGAGAGCTTCCAGAAGCTCAAGACAGCTTTGACTACAACCCAGTATTGGTGTTGCCTATAGGTACAAGGTCTTATAATGTGTATTGTGATGCGTCGCGTATTGGCCTCGGCGCAGTGCTGATGCAAAAGAGTAGGGTGATTGCCTATGCGTCCAGACAGTTAAAGGTACATGAGAAGAATTATGCGGTCCACGACCTTGAGTTTGCAGCTATTGCTCATGCCTTGAAGATTTGGCAGCATTATTTGTACGGTGTCCATTGTGAGGTTTATACCGATCACCGGAGTCTACAACATCTGTTTAAATAGAAGGATCTTAATTTGCGGAAGCGGAGGTGGTTGGAGTTGCTTAAGGATTATGATATCACCATTTTCTATCATCCCGGAAAGGCCAATGTGATGGACGATGCCTTGTGTCGTAAGGTGGAGAGTTTGGGCAGCTTAGCATACTTACCGGTGGCAAAGAGGCCTTTAGATTTGGATGTTCAGGCCTTGGCCAGCCAGTTTGTTAGACTGGATATTTTCGAGCCGAGCTGAGTTTTGGCTTGTGTGGTTTCTCAGTCTTCTCTTTATGATCATATCAGAGAACCTCAGTATAATGACTCCTATCTACTTGTCCTTAAGGACACGGTTCAGCACAGTGATGCCAAGGAAGTCACTATTGGGGATAACGATGTATTACGGATGCAGGGCAAGCTATGTGTGCCTAATGTAGATGGTTTGCATGAGTTGATTTTCCAGGAGGCTCACAGTTCACGGTACTCCATTCATCTAGGTGACGCGAAGATTTGGTGCAGGATACTTTGAAAAAGGTTAAATTGATTTTTGATGGGCTTCGCACGACGCAATATAGACAAAAGAATTATGCCGACAGGAAGGTCCGTGATATTGCTTACATAGTTGGGGAGAAGGTTGTGCTAAAGATTTCATCCATGAAGGGTGTGTTGAGGTTCGGGAAGAAGGGAAAGTTGAGCCCTCGGTATATTGGGACGTTCGAGGTGCTTAAGAAGATTGGAGATGTAGCTTATGAACTTGCCTTGCCACCTAGTCTATCGGGTGTTCATCCAGTGTTTCATGTATCTATGCTTCGAAAGTATGTCGGAGATCCGTATCATGTTTTGGACTTCAACACAGTGTAGTTGGATGGTAATTTGACTTATGATGTGGAGCCGGTGGCCATCTTAGACCTACAGGTTCGAAAGCTGAGATCAAAGAGTATAGCTTCAGTGAAATTACAGTGGAGCGGCCAGCCAGCCGGAGAAGCTACCTGGGAGATTGAGCAATAAATGCGGAGCAAATATCCACACCTATTTGAGGCTTCAGGTATGATTATAAACCCGTTCGAGGACAAATGTTTGTTTAAGAGGGGGAGAATGTAATGACCCGACCAGTCGTTTTGAGTATTACAACCCCGTTTCCACATTTACTGCTCAATTTATTCTTTACAATTGTTATGTGACTTGCCGAGGTTTTGGATTGAAATTGGAACACTTAGTGTCAAGGATAAAAGCTTAAGTTGAAATAATTGACCGGATAATGAAATATGTGTAAACGACCCCAAAATGGAATTTGGGTGGTTCCAATAGCGCTGTATGATGCTTTTGGACTTAGGATCATGTCCGAAAAATTATTTGGAAGTCCGTATTTAAATTAGGCTTGAAATGGCTAAAATAGGAATTTAAGTTTGGAAGTTAAACCGGGGAATTGACTATTTGATATCGGGGTCGGAATCCTATTCTGGAAATTGAAATAGATCTGTTATGTGAGTTATGACTTTTGCGCAAAATTTGAGGTCAATCGGACTTGATTTGATAGGTTTCAGCATTGAATGTAGAAGTTGGAATTTATTAGTTTTCGTTATGCTTGAATTGAGGTGTGAATCATGTTTTTAGCATTGTTTGATGTGATTTTAAGGCTCGACTAAGTTTGTATGATATTTTAGGACTTGTTGGTGTATTTGGTTGATGTCCCGGGGGGCCTCAGGTGAGTTTCAGATGGTTAACAGATCGAACTTTTGGACTTAGGAAAATCTAAAAATGTTGCTTCTTGTGTAACCGCACGTGGGAAACTTTGATCGCAGGTGCGACACCGCATGTGCGCAAGGACCGTCGCAGAAGCGACCAGGAGTGAAGGGCAGGGGAGGTTGCGCATGTGCTAAGATTTTTCCGCACCTGCAAGGTGGTAGATGCGGCTGATTGACCGCAAAAGCGGAAAGGGAACAGTTTGGACTCGTCGCAGAAGTAGACTTCTGTTTGATGAACAGTTTGTTTCAGTCGAATTTGACATGAAATTACTGTTTGAGTTTTAAATGGTGAACTTGAAAGCATGCCTACCTTCTTATGTTGGAAATTACTGTATTTGGACTTAGTTGTGAAGCTCATCACTATCTTCAGTTCTTTATTTAGTATTGTTACTTACTGAGTTGGTTGTACTCATACTACACCCTGCACTTCGTGTGCAGATCTACGCGTTCCCGAACATAGTGGGTGTTGATTCCTTCACACAGTTAATTTTTCGGAGATTCCGAGGTAGGTGCCGTGTTTCGCAGACATTGTCTCTCATTCCCTATCTTCTTACTTACTGTATTTGGTCTCAGATTGTTGATACCCAATTTTGCCCTCATATATTTTTCAAACAATATATATACTTTCAAAATATCATTTTGCATTATTATTTAATTTACAAGATTTACAAAAGCATTTCTTATAATTTTCCATAATTTTAGATCTTTTAAATTAATTTTCTCGCATTAATTTACATAACAAATCCAGTAATTACCCTTTTAAATTATTAGTGATGACTTAATCACTTCAAATTATTATTTGCATCCCTAATACATTTTTGAAATATTTTCACTTCATTTTTATATAATTACAATTGTATTTTCAGGCAATTCGCTTAAATTTGCAATAATAGCATATGTTTTGCATTCTTATTGCAATTGACATTTCATTTAGGGTCAAAATAATATTTTATATTTTTTATAGTCTTCTATTATTGTTTATAGTATTAATTTGCATAAGTAGCATTTTTATATATTTATTTAGCTATTTTATTAAATTAGTTCCCTTTTAATTTCTAATTAAAAGAGCCGGCCCAATTTTTTAACTAATTTTCGGACCAAAAGGCCCAATACCCTAACCCAATAACCCCTAGCCCAACACCAACAACCCACCACCCATACCCATGTAATTAACCCGCCCCAATCCCTCTTTAAAATCCTGGCCATTGATATCTAAGATCAACGACCCACAATCAACCTACCATTTTAAATTACCCAACCCCGAACCCTAATCCCATTTCCCTCTAACCTGCCGCCCTGAAACCCTCCCCCTTCTCTGACGAACCCTAATCGTCGCCTTCCTAAAACTCTCCGAATCCATCTCAAATATGGATTCTTTCCATGATCTGCTTACCTTATTTGTATTGTCTCGTTACCATTGGTGTTACTTAGTACTTGCCCGATTTTGGCAAGTACTACCTCTCCAAATCAAGGACGAACGTTTGTTTAAGAGGGGGAGAATGTAATGACCCGACCAATCGTTTTGAGTATTACAACCCCGTTTCTACATTTACTGCTCAATTTGTGCTTTACAATTGTTATGTGACTTTCCGGGATAATTGGTTCGGGTTCGGTGAGGTTTTGGAATGAAATTGGAACACTTAGTTTCAAAGACAAAAGCTTAAGTTGAAATAATTGATCGGATAATGAAATATGTGTAAACGACCTCAGAACTGAATTTTGATGGCTCCAATAGCGCCGTATGATGAGTTTGGACTTAGCACCGTGTCCGAAAAATTATTTCAAAGTCCGTAGTTAAATTAGGCTTGCAATGGCTAAGATTAAGTTTGGAAGTTGGACCGGGAAGTTGACTATTTGATATCGGGGTCAGAATCCTATTCTGTAAATTGAAATAGATCCGTTATGTCATTTATGACTTGTGCGCAAAATTTGAGGTCAATCGGACTTGATTTGATAGGTTTCGGCATTGAATGTAGAAGTTGGAATTCGTTAGTTTTTGTTAAGCTTGAATTGGGGTGTGATTCGTGTTATTAGAATTGTTTGATGTGATTTGAAGGCTCGACTAAGTTCGTATGATATTTTAGGACTTGTTGGTGTATTTGGTTGATGTCCCGGGGGGCCTCGGGTGAGTTTCAGATGGTTAACAGATCGAAATTTCGGACTTAGGAAAATCTGGAAATTCTGCTTCTAGTATAACCGCACCTGCGAAGCTTTGATCGAAGGTGCAACACCGCAGGTGTGCAAGGACTATCGTAGAAGCGGCTAGGAGTGAAGGGCATAGAAGGTTGCGCAGGTGCTAAGATTTTGCCGTACCTGCGAGGTCGTAGATGCGGCTGATTGACCGCAAAAGCGGAAAGGGAACAATTTGAACTCGCCGCAGAAGTGAGTCCGTCGAAGCGGACTTCTGCCCACAAGTGTGAAAGCACTGGGCAGTGTACAAAATAGAGGAGTTCCGACATTTTTGTCATTTGTGACATTTCCAACACGGGTTGAGGCGATATTTGAGCGAGAATTCACGGAAAAGCTTGAGATAAGTCACTTGTGAGCATTGTTAGTCAATACTATTAAATTATCATTTATTATTCCGACTAGATTACGTGTTTTTGAGGTGAAATTAGAGGATTTGGGCCTAGGGATTGCAAAATAAGAATTTATGATTTGGAGGTCGAGTTGATGTCAGAATTTGGTAAAATTTATATGGTTAGACTCGTGGTTGAATGGGCTTTCAGGTAACCTTTGTTGTGTTCCGAGACATGGGCCCCATAGGCCGTTTTGGGTGCAATTTTGGATTTTTGTTGGAAAAGTTTATATTTTCATATAGAATTAATTCCTATAATTTGTATTAACTGAATCGAACTAATTATGACTAGATTCGAGGCTTTTGGAAACCGATTCGCGAGGCAAAGGCATAGTAGATAAGGAATTACTCTGTATGAGGTAAGTATTGGTACTAAATTTGTTCCTAAAGGTATAAAACCTCGTATTATGTGTTATGTGATTGGTTATGCGGTGACGCACATGCTAGGTGACGGGCCTGTGAGCGTGCACCGTAGGAATTGTGACTTGGTCGATTCCATGAATTTGTGTAGTTGAATAATTTGTTGTTACTCGTACATATTTTTCACATATTAGGAATCGAACTATAAATCATGATTAAACCATGTGTTGACACTGTTGGGACTCACAAAGGTCGGGTACATGTTGAATTAACTGTTATATTACTGTTCTGTACTCAGTCACGATTTTACTTGCATATTATATCCTAGTCTCTGCTGCTCATTATTGATGCATCATATTATTGTTGTTGGGCTGTTTATCATGATTTCTGAGAGCCCGAGAGACTGAAGAGGTTGATGACTGAGTGAGGCCGAGGGCCTAATTGTGAGGATATTTACGAGATTGAGCTGCACGCCGCAACATGTTTCATTGATTTATGCCATGATTGGCATGTTATAGCGCTTGGGATGAAGGAACCCCTCCGGAGTCTGTACAGACCCCAATGAGCGCAGGTACCTACTGAGTGCGAGTGCCGACTGCCGAGTGCTGAGTGATTGAGAGGAATGAGTGATTGTAAGGAAAGAGTGATTGTGAGGTTGGAGTGAATGGGAGGACTGAGTGACTGTTGCTCTGAGAAGATGTATTGATTTCATTATTGTTGCACTTCAGTTGTCATATATCATTGTTTTGGGAATTTCTGAAAGACATTATCTTCTGTTTCAGTCGAATTTGACATGAAATTATTGTTTGAGTTTTAAATGTTGAACTTGAAAGAATGCCTACCTTCTTATGTTGGAAATTACTATATTTGGACTTAGATGTGAAGCTCATCACTATCTTCAGTTCTTTATTTAGTATTATTACTTATTGAGTTGGTTGTACTCATACTACACCATGCACTTCGTGTGCAGATCTACGTGTCTCCGAACACAGTGGGTGTTGATTCCTTCACACAGTTAATTTTTTGGAGATTCCAAGGTAGGTGCCGTGTTTCACATACCTTGCCTCTCATTCCCTATCTTCTTGCTTACTATATTTGGTCTCACATTGTTGATACCCAATTTTGCCCTCATATATTTTTCAAACAATATATATACTTTCAAAATATTATTTTGCATTATTATTTAATTTACAAGATTTACACAAGCGCTTCTTATAATTTTCCATAATTGTAGAGCTTTTAAATTATTTTTCTCGCATTAATTTACATAAAAAATTCAGTAATTACCCTTTTAAATTATTTGTGATGACTTAATCACTTCAAATTATTATTTGCATCCCAAATACATTTTTGAAATATTTTCACTTCATTTTTATATAATTACAATTGTATTTTTAGGCTATTCGCATAAATTTGCAATAATAGCCTATGTTTTGCATTCTTATTGCAATTGACATTTCATTTAGGGTCAAAATAATATTTTACATTTTTTATAGTCTTCTATTATTGTTTAAAGTATTAATTTGCATAAGTAGTATTTTTATATATTTATTTAGCTATTGTATTAAATTATTTCCCTTTTAATTTCTATTTAAAAGAGCCAGCCCAATTTTTTAACTAATTTTCGGACCAAAAGGCCCAATACCCTAACCCAATAACCCCTAGCCCAACACCAGTAACCCACCACCATACACATTTAATTAACCACCCCAATCCCTCTTTAAAATCCAGGCCGTTGATCTCTAAGATCAACGGCCCACAATCAACCTACCATTTTAAATTACCCAACCCTGAACCCTAATCCCATTTCCCTCTAACCCACCACCCTGAAACCCTCCCCCTTCTCTGAAGAACCATAATCGCCGCCTTCCTAAAACTCTCCGAATCCATCTCAAATATGGATTCTTTCCACGATCTGCTTACCTTATTTGTATTATCTCGTTAACATTCACCCGTTCGTGGTGTTACTTAGTACTTGCCCGATTTTGGCAAGTACTACCTCTCCGAATCAAGTGTAATTATCCTCAACCTACAAGATTCCGACGAAAATCCGTCTGTATACACTCTCAACAGGATCATGTGGGTTCGATTCACCGAGATTGTTGGCTAATATTTTGACCATTTGCCAACTAAGGTTTGTTCGATTTATATTTACCTATTTCTACTTGGAATAGGCTATGCATGTGACTTTCCTTGTTCCTGCTTAAATTTGACTGATGTTTTTCCCTATTTGTGTTTAATTGATTGTTTTCCATATTTGTTCTTTCAATTTCTGTCACTATATAAACCCTCCCAAGTCCCCTTTTAGACAGACTTTGAAATTGATTTTCTTCACTAAAAATTGGGGTTTTGCTAATCTCTTGCTATGTATTCTATATTGGCCGGCTGAAAGCCAAGGCTATTATCACCTTGTTTCTTAACTTGTTCTTGGTGCGAGCATTGCCCTGAGTTCATCGAAGCTCTTGGGAACTTTGACGCATTGGGATTCTGGGTTTTCTGTGGAAGTTCATTCTTTACTGTTCTTCGCTTAACTGGTGAGTTACTAGACTTTGTAATTTCATTCCTATGTATCTATGATTTGAGTATGTTTTCACTCCTGAAGTTCGTCAGTTTAATATATTGTTCTGAGCTATTTTGTGTGCAATTCTGTTTGCTTTCTTCAATTTTTTAGGTCTCTTTAACTTTTAGCTTCAAGCATGCCTAAACCTGGTTCTATTAAGTAGATATTTTCCAAATCTGACTAGTCCATGTGTTAAGAATTACTACTGTTTGAGACCTTTACACTTGTTAGCATCTCTTGGTGTTTAATTTTGCATTAGGCCATCAATCTTGTTATTCAAATATGCATTGCCTATATAATTTGTGCTCTCTTTCGTTAGCTAGTCGATTGTGTTCAAAACCTGAGTATGTACACCCACTATATGGCACAAATCTGTTTCCTATCTTATTCTGAATTGCTGTGATGATATCCTGCCTGTATAGCATGTTTGATCCTGTTAGTATGCCCTTTAGCATGTTTAACCCCCCCTGATTCACCAGTAGTTGTAATATGCTTTTCTCACAGTCCAAATGCTGTCCTATTGCCAAATTAGCATGACTGTTTCGTAATATCAGGACCTATACTTAGCATGATTTGGACCTCTTCCTTTATTATGAATTTGTGTATGCTACTGTCACCAATCCTGCAAACCTGTTCTACTAATGTATGACCAATTATGCACTAGGTGTTGAACTTGTTCTTCTGAATCTTTGCTAAGTCTGTTCTAGATCCCCTAAGGCCAGTTTGATAATTTGCTCTATGTACTCGACTTGACTATGTTTGTATCCCCTCATCTTTGTCTCTCAACCTTGGTTTACTATCCTTCACTTGTCATCTATGCTCTCTCTTGAGTTCTCATTCTTAGCTGGCTGAAAGCCAAGGCTACCTAGGTTCTATTATTGATCACCCTAGTGTGAGCACTGCTCGAGGTCCAAATGAGACACTTGTGAACTCTGACACACTAGAGCTTGGTCCTTAGTCATTCCCTAAATCTCAAACTACTCCTATTCATCCTATTCCATCCTGTTATTTGTTTTGTACCTAAATTGGATGATTTAAATGGTGCAACACTTGGTGCTATTGTTTAATAAATTGACTTTGGGCTCCTTTATGGATTCTGGGGTTGTGTGTTGGATACGACACATATTAGAGGTCTGGGTACGCTGTGTGAGAGTTGTTGAAGGCCCAGACAATGATGGGTATTTCATGTTGAGCCTACTGTATTCCTATTGTCACTGTTGTGTAACATTTTTATTTTTACTCATTATTGGGCCTGTAATAACTTTTGTATAAACAATTAGGGTGTTAGTGAAAAGGGAAAATGGGTAGAATTTAATGTTTACGTGCAAAATGGGTAGATAACATGCCTTTAGGACTTGGTAATTTATTTGCTATATGTGTTGTTCGATTACATGTACATTGTAGAAATCACAACATTAGAAGAAGCACACACATATACTGTCTGCTCGCAAACCCCAAATGCTGCAATTATATTTATTGTTATGTGTTATTAGAGAACCTGCCTATAGGAATTAGTTTCTCATCGATATTTCTGTCAATCCTCATCGCCTACTAGAAATCATGCCTATAGGATTGCAATTATTCTACTTGGCGTTGCTCACCTATAAATTATGCCTATAGGATTAAGATATGACGATAAAATAAGCTTTAAAGTGCTGTGCATTAGAGATCCTTCCTATAGGAAATAATTGCTCGTTAATTGGTTAATACTAGGCTACTCAAACACTATTTCCTAAGCGTCACTGTTAGGAAAACCTGGATAATTCTGGGACTTTTCCCAGCAAATTTTGTTATACTCAACTGCGTAGATCACCTAGGCATAACACATATAGGATTGGTAACTTAAAACCTTCAATAATCAGCTTGTAATACCTGAATATTTCTGTCTATAAGCAATGTCTTGCATCTAAAATTGCCCGTATACTTTGACTCAAAAAATCGCCTAGAAAGCATGTCTATAGGTTTAAGATTCTGGATTCTGCAGCTTCCTAATTGACATCTGTGTTTGCGTGCATTCACTGCTTAAGTGTGGAGGTCAATGTGAGACCTCAATTGCTTTTATGTGAAGTCTTTATATGTTTTGTTTGTCGCCTAGTTTTGCATTTTTTAGCAGCCTAGATAAGGTTTAGAACCATCCAAATAGAGGTCCGAAACCTCCTAGACCTTAGGTATGGGATGGGTAGTGCACGTGTAGGGCACGGCTTAGAATTGAATTAGAGCGCTCTTAGGTAAACAACTTTAACATATTAATCAGGTAGCAGGAGATGATAGTCTGTGCGCACTGGATAATATGAGTAACACCCTATCTTAAGGGAGTTATGAAATATTATTTATGTTGCACGGGGTAATCCTTTAGGCTAAAAACTTAGGACCCCCTTCCTTTCTTTTCTATTAGAATGAAAAATAGTTGTACCTCCCTATTCAAGATCTCTTTGTAATAAAATTCTTAGATTTTGTACTCTCTTTGCTTACTAGATCACATAGACTAATCCATATAATTCAGGTTCGGCCGGGACCCACAGTTGTGGACCTCGAGGAGTGCCTAACACCTTCACTTTGAGGTAACTTGAGCCCTTACCCGATCTTTGGTGGCGTTGACCAGTTAAACTGGAGTCCTTTGCGAATAGGTGCCCTAACGCACCTTAAAAATCGTTAGGTGGCGACTCTTCTTTTTAAATACCTCCTTAAAAGAGTTGTCACATGTTGAAACCCGATGTTACGAGAAAAAGGGGCGCGACAGCATGGCGACTCTGCTGGGGATTTACACTTTGGCTCTTACCATAGCGAATTTGGCTTATATGGATTAGTCTTCTTTGATATAAATGCGCTTCCCTTTTCCATTTTTATTTGCTACTACATGCACGTACCTTTCCCATTTTCCTTTTACTTGTTTAAATTCGTTGTAATATGCACATCCCTTCCCTGTTCCACCTTCCTTTGCTTAAATTGGTTATAACATGCGTATCCCTTTGCTATTCACCTTTATTTGCTCTAAACTACTCTTCATTTGTTTAAAGATTGCTACATCATGTTTCTCCCACCCCTACTCCCTTCCTTACTTTATTACATTCCCTATATTCCATGAAATAACTTCTTCCTTTGTCTTTCTTTTTATGTCTTTTATGTTTTACCTTAATACTGTATTTATTGCTTTTACATATTTATCATGCAAATACTTGGCAACGTGTTATTATCTTTGCATAAAATATGCTCCATATCCTATTCCACTCGTGCTCGATTAATAACATAGCGACACTTGATGAGTGTCCACGCTCTTCCAAAATTATCCTTTTAAATTGGAAAGGCTTACTTGCGGTAAACTAGTCGATAAGCGGTGCAGTCGATGGTCCCGTGCCTTTCCCTCTCAAGTTGTCCACTTGAGAGTACTGGTCTAGACCTTTCTAGAAACCTCACTCCAATATCAACTGTGCATGTATCATGTCAAACCTAGTATGAGTTAGAACAGTGTCCACGTGATAATCCACTAAGATAAGCCTTGTCCAAAGTCCGAAGGGATTTCCATAATCCCAATGGACACCATCACGTTATGTGCATTACTTAGAGAAAACATGTTGGTATGTTGATTATTAATGTGTAAATAGTCAGATCCGGAGGGGGAAAGGGCTAACTCTATTTGTTTGCAGAAAATGAAGCACGAAGTCCCCAGGTTCGGCATGGTTCAAAACATCCCACCTTTGCTGCTTGATTGGTGGAAGAACCTCTCACCTAGTGACAAGAATCATGTGAAAAAGGGTCCTTGGTAATTTACCTTCCTTATTGGACATTCGGCCAAATAGGGCATTGATTGAGGCCGCCACTATGTTTTGGGATGAGAAAAGAGTTGTCTTCTACTTTGGTGACATAGAAATGACTCATCTCTTAGAGGAAATAGGAGGCTTCGCTAAGCTGCCATGGGAAAGTCCGGGTTTATTAGTACCAGAAAATTGCACTCCCCGCGGTTTTTTGAAAATGTTGGGTTTCAAGAAAAATGATGAGTTACTCTGTCTGAAGAAGTCATACATCACATTTGAATTCCTTTACGAACGTTTGTCGCATCCTTTTTTCTCGCGAAATTGGGCTTCGACGTGTGACAACTCCTTTAAGGAGGTATTAAAAGAGCAGAGTCGCCACCTAATAATTTTTAAGGTGCTTTAGGGAACCTATTTGCAAATGACTCTGATTTAACTGGTCAACGCCACCAAAGATCGGGTAAGGGCTCAAGTTACCTCAAAGAGAAGGTGTTAGGCACTCCTCGAGATCCACAACTATGGGTCCCAACTGAACTTAAATTATATGGATTAGTCTATGTGATCAATTAAGGAAAGAGAGTACAAAATCTAAGAATTTTATTACAAAAAGATCTTGAATAGGGAGGTGCAGCTATTTATTTTTCATT